>VNJO01000539.1:0-158175 GCA_008042535.1 Drosophila tani
GATTTTTGGGAGTTCCGGTCTCCTTCTTGTTTTTAAATGTGTTACGGTCCATAATGTTCCCACGAGTGGCGGAGAAAGGGTGGTCCACCTCCCGCAGAGATCCGCGATGCGGGAGGTAAGGCTGGCTAATCCGGAGGGCGCCAGGTGTCCGGATGCTCCGTTTGCGACTGGGCTATTTTTTAACAAGGGCCCCCAGCCAGGCTGATCATCGGCACGGGTCGCATGACACCTTGATCCAGCCCTTCACCTTAGCCATGATAAGTGATCGCAGACTACTGTGGCATAGCTATGGAAAAAGCTCCGCCCCAGACTGCGAATCCCAGATCTTAGCTGGTACCGTCCCTAGGGACACTGGAGCACCATTACCAGTCGGCACCCTCGTGGAGGGTTCAGCTATAGGATTTTTGCCAACCACATTTAGCACTTAATTGAATTATTTTCTGGTGAGCAAGAAAAAAAGTTTAAAGAGCGGTTCTACACTCCATCAATTGATTAAACTAATTGGGTATTATGTATTTAAAATATAGGGGATTTTTTCCTTTAAGAGTAACCTGATTTAAGCACTTGAAACATTAATTTAATAGTTTTTTTAATGGTTATTACAGCCAACATATGATGGAGGCATTTTCTAAAAGTGAGTAGCAAAACGGCGTTACGGGAAAAGCCGACTTAATTGAGCAATTTCGTGACCACATGGAGAGGGAAAATTCAAGGAACCCAAATTGCGTCTAAACACTTTACATTGCAATTACTAGGGAAGGATGGGGTGCTTGGCAGCACAAGGACTGGCAGGATATTTGACCTAAGGCCAGTCGGTTGTTGGTGACACATTTTTTTTTTTTTTTTAAACTGTCTTTGTGATGAGACTGCAAGGTAAAGTGCAACATATATTTTGATGCCGAGCTCCCATTGGAACGTCAGGTGTCCTCGATTGACCCGTCGTTTCCAAAGGTGGCGCTTCTCCCATTAAACAAGCTGATTAACAAGTCTCGCGGGCAAATTAAATGAAACAAGCAGATAACTCACATAAACTTTTAATTGAACAAAGAGGTCGAAGGTGGTAGGGGGAGCGGGAGCAGCGAGTCATTGACTTTTGTACCTCTTTTTTTTATTATTTAACCCGCTGGCCATTCATAATTACCGACAAGTTACCGCCGCAATGGAGGAAAAGGAGCTGTGGCTATGGCGGCCTCAAAAAAAAAGAGCAAAGAGTTGTAAGTATTTAGTAATTTATAGACTAAGTGATACTCGATTAAATATTAAAATAATGATAGGAGAGATTAAGGGATTATATATAATTATATAAGGTAATAATGATTAAAATTAGTTATTGTTATCTTAACTTTTATGCCTCATTATCATTTAGATATTTTTAAAAATATCAATTCCGATTCAAAACCATCTAAAATGCATTTTTCAGCCTCGACGCTCTTTACATTTTCGGTTACTATGTTGTTTTATTGAACAGGTATACCCCTTAAAGTAATAGGTATTTTATATACCCTCCAGGTAACCCGAACAAGCATACAACAAAGGCAAAGTTGGTGTTCGGGCGCCTTTTCATGTTGTCTGTGCTGGGGGTGCACTGAACTTGTGTATAGAAAATACGAGGAAAGTTGCGAAACAGAAGGAAAAATATAAAACCGACCAAAGGGGCGAGGGCGAGGCGGAAAATTGTTAAAATGATTTCCTGCATTGCACGCTACAAAAAACTTTAAATGCAACATGCAGCAGGAGCAGCAACACGCAGTTCGTTAGGACAAGTCCAGGCGCCAGGAGTTGGCCAAGAAAAACTGCCAGAGCCCGGCAACAACTTGCAGCTGATTATGCACAACCAGTCTAATTAAAAATAGTTAATGCCGGGAAGTAGCTGCTGCTGTGGGAGCTGCAAGAATTTCTGGCAATCATTAAAGAACACTCTTCTGTGAAAAATTAATATTTATAAACCCTCCTCGCACTGAATTACGCCAGAAACAAAAGAATGAGAAAATCTCTGGGAACAAATCGAATAAATTTGAAGTCTTAAGGAGCCTTTTCGCTGGAAGATTAAATCAATCGTGGCAACAGCAATCATATTTCGGTCTTTACGATGCCACACGCATATCTATTGTTTAATCAAAAACCCAAAGATGTATTGCATGACTATAAATAAACATAAAATCAGCAAAGTAATTGCACAAAGCAATAAAATTCATCAAAAATGCGCCAGCAAACCGAAAAATTTACGCTTAATTTAACAGCGCAGACGTTGCCCAAGGGCAACATTCCGCACACATATACATGTATAAATCGAACAATAGCTAAAGTAATGCTAATCAATTATGAATCAATGTTCAAGAGCGAAGAAAAAATCAAAGCGCGTACGGCAAAGGCACACAGAGCTCGCAGGGCCCAAAAAAACGCAGACGAAATTGTACAATTGTGCGGAAAAAAGGCGATGGGCCTGGGGAATCGCTGCCGGTGGGTGGAAATCGCTGGAATCGCTACCGAATTGTGGGGTCCAGCCATCCACAGACGTACATATGTCGTCATTACGCTGGCATTGTGTTTGTTTTAATCAGCGGTGACGGCGTCGCCCGGAGTCAGCGGCAAATGTTTGCGGCCTAGCCAGGGCAAAGAGGAAAAAAAGGGGGATAAACAGAAAAAAAGGAGAGAAAAAAGGAAAAAAAAACAGACCGCCAAGCAAATCAAATCAAAAGCCAGACCAAGAAGAAAGCCTTGTGTACTCGTATCTGGAGAGTTTCAGTCTACTCTTCGCGTTGAGAAGGAACGTGGTGTTGTCTTCGAAGTTGATATATTATATTTATTATAGAAAATATTTAAGACAAAATTTTATATTCATACTATTTTATATTTTACAAATTTTGTATTAGGAAAGTAATACAAACTTAAATACAAACTCTTAAACTTTTATTTAAGTGATTAAACATTCAGTATAGATATGTAAACTTAATAGATTCTTTTTCATCAAATTTAAAATATTTTAAGCCAAAAAATTATTAGTATTATTTTTAATTTAAAATTCCCGTTGACTAGAGGATTTACAAATTTTTAAATACAGTTTGAAGTAATTTTTCCCTTAATTATTTAATCCTTTTGCCAGTATATTTTCGATAAACGGACTTAAAATAAATTGAATAGTCTTAAAAAAATTGTTTATTTAATCGTAATGTTTTTGGTAGACCTTACATTGAAATTCTAATAGTTTAAAGTTATACAAATTATTCCCAGAAATTATTATTCACAATTTAAAATTCTTTCAAAAAGCTTTCTAGGCCTGACAAAGTCATAAAGGATTTTCAATTGCATCTTAAGATGGATTACATCTGCTTTGCTTTGAAAAACTCACTTTTATGGGTTCTGTGTTTTTTCTTAGGGTATTCAGCTGTACGAGAAGACCTGTCCCCGCGAGAAATACACTTGTTTTTACAGTTATATCGTGCACATACCACATTCCTATGCTTTTCATTTCAATTGAAGTCGAGCGTTGGACTTTCTTTTTTTACATGGTGTGCCGGCTTTTCTTATTGCCTGCCGCCCGCCATTTTTATTTCCAATTGGGAAGCAATAAATGTGCGCGTGCGTTGGCAGAGGCTTCAGTGGCTGCGGCAGCCGCAGAGGCAGCGACAGAGGCCGCATTCGTGCCAAACAATGAAAAAGACAAACAATCAGCAATCATGCCAAAATTTGTTTTCATTTTTGTGGCGCCCACACACACTAGGACAAACCCCGTGATCGTGTGGGTGGGTGTGTGTGTGTTTCTTGTGATTGCCGGCACGACCATTTGGCATTGATTGAAGTGTATTTGTTATGCAGCCGAAAAGTGTTGTCGCCCCTGCCAACTACATCGCACCCCCTTTTACCCAACCCTCTGTTACATCTTCGTCGTCGTGTTCTTTAAGCCAAGCAAATTACCTCGAAACTATCAAGTCTGATACAAGGATTGGCCGGGTCCTTTAACTGGGGCACATCTATGATGGGTCTATGGCAACGGCTATCTAGTCTCGTCTTCTTAACCGAAATAGCAGTCAAGATTCCAAAATAGAAGAGTCCTAAATTTAGAATTTACAGAAATGTTTAGACCTATTTATCTTTTGTTTATAATATTTTAAATCGAAGAAATGTATATATTTATTATAACTATCTGTCAACAATCACTTCAAACGAGCTTTTAATAAGTGCCGTTAACTTAAAATTGCTTTACAGTAAAAGAAAATGCAATTCTAGAATACAAAGTTAAATAAATATGGGAAAAAGTAGTTCAAAAATGATAATGCATCAAGAAATTAGGAACAAAAACTCTATTAAATATTATCTTAATTTGAAATGCAGTTAGCCGGGATATCCAGTGCTCTAAATTGCCCTTTCCATTAGCTATAATTTGAAGACCGCGGGGCATGCCAACCGCAAATTTATCCTAAAGGACGTAAGTATATATCTTTTTGCCGGTTGGCGTTTGGCCACACATTGGGTGCACCGCTGGCAGCCACAGTTCGGACAAGTAAACATGAATTAACTGAGTGGCCAGTGTGACACGGAAAAAACAATGGCAAATATGTATAAATATACGGTTGGCGACTGCAATTGCGACAACTGCAAATGCGAAATATTTTTCCCACAATTTATGCCAATCAAGATTGCCAACTGACTCTGTGACCCCCTGCAAATATTGCTAACTTAGGGGTATATAAAAAACATATTTTGTTACTGCTTCACAACGAATACTAGCAGATATAAGTTTTTGAAAGTTTTCCCTTGCCACAATGAATAGGTTTTCATTTAACTAATAGCTCAAGTGGCACCCTTGAAGTACTTAAAATCCTTAATGGTTCATTAAAGGACATTTCACGCAAGCACTTTAAGTGTCGCAACTACCGCAAGACACGTTGTTTTATTTGCACTTAATACGGCCGTTTTAATCACATTTCTGCATATTAGATGGAACAACCTGCTAAAATATTCCCAGGCCGAACAAAATGGCATGCGACACGGTAGAAAGGCATTAATCTGGTGGCGAAGTAGGCAAATAACCAGCGTCGCTGATAACTAATAATAACATTTAGACAGACACGCAAGGAAACGCTTTGCCTTTGCCGTTCGCCGTTCGCCATTTCCCATTTCCATGGCCATTTCCCGCCAGGAAAGCTGCACGCAACTCCTCCGATTCCTTTGTCCGCGTTAAAGTCAACTGGCAAAGGCGTCACCGTTCGATTCCAAAATGCCTCGGGAAGTAAAAACGCACATGTGTCCGTTCGGGGAAATAGCAACGAAGATGCGGGGGAGTCTTCAGAGGTCGGAGGTGCCGATCAATTGTAGGTGGATGGGGGTGGCGGCAATACTCATAAGGAAATTGTCATAAATAACGCACGGATAATGGCTTCCTTTGCAATGGTTCCGCCCTTTGTTTTGCCATCCAGTTGGCATTGAGAAGAAATTCGATACAACCTCTTCTATTCCCGTGAAGATTACTTAGGCAAAGGTATATCGAGATGAAAAGCCTGAAGCAATAAATTGAAAATAAATACAAGTAAAATATAAATTAAACTTTTATATATATTATATTAGTGAAAACTTAGAGGAGAAAAAAATAAGTATTTAAATATTTATTTAGGGTTTTAAGTATGTTTCTATTATATAAATTCAAATCATGGTTGCGTAATTGTAATTATTCCAATGGTGATAGAGTTTTAAAGATATTTTTTATAGTAATTATTTTTAACACCAAATATCTGATGTACTTAATGCCTAATACCCCATTTAAATTCCTGTTTAATGCTACAGGGTAACTCCGGTGTTCATTTGGCCGTTTCGCATTCTTGTTTTGCTGGCTTCTTTGGTATTTCTGAGCTTTTGACACCGAATTCCGTTGCCGGTGCTGTTCAGTGGTCACGAATTGTGGAGGTGGGGACGATTTTTGCTTGCCTCGGAAGCCACGCCGACTGGCTAAAGTGAAAATCACACTATATTTCAATTTCATGCGGCAGTGCGCAGAGCGGCGGCGCGTCTACAGATTTATGACTAAATTCGCATTCACATATAAGCAGCTAATAAAATGCCGAGCTCAGCAAGCTCCTTGCCTCGCTTTAAAAGCGAAAACTATTTGGGCAAATGTTTGCCCAACGCTGATTGCGTATACGCAGCGTGGGCCCTAAAAGTGTACGGTTGCCTTTGTCGCCGTTACTTGCCTTTGCCTGCCAGGGCCTGCACTCAGAAGAATTTGTTTTACTAAGACGTTTTAAAGTAAGAGGCTTAATTCTAAAATCTTTTATTTTTATTAAGATTTAAAAATGTTCCTAAAAGATTTTGGTGTCTATTTTGGTTTAGACAATTACTTATACTTTTCAGACAAGTTTTAAAAATAAGCCAAAACTCCCACGTTTAAAAATATATTCCAGAAATATTTTGTTCTAATTTGTAAGACGAGTCGAAGGCAATCTTTTCTTCCATGTGTACTCTTTTTTGTTTGTCTGTCAGTCTCTTGGTGAGTCGTTGAAATCTTTCTTGTGTCAGCGTTAAAATTTCAGTGAAGTACCCATGGTTGCCTGTGCAAACATGGCCGTCGCTTTTTCCTTTACTGGAGGGCGCTACAAAGAGTTTACTTCGCCCTCCCCCTTGGCAGCTCTCGTTTGATCCCTTAATGCCAATAAAACGTTCACATGTCTTCTGGGCGTGTTGCGTCAACTTTTTATGCGACGCCGCCTCCCTTGCCCTAAGGAAGTTTTTGCATGTGACGCACTGCCGCCGCCCGATAAGCAACACTTTCAGCGGCTTTCGCCCGGCTGAGCGGTGGATAAGCTTTAGCCATTGCCATCGTTATTACCACCGACTGCCAGCTGCGAAGTTTATCTGCCCGACCTGGCTTGAAAGGCGCCAAATGAGCGAACTCGTGCGCACAAAGCCCTGCTAATTATGACGCGTGCAAAGCGCCGATGACGCCCCGAAAGGCCAAATCCGTAGGACGAAAGGACCGAAATGCTTACGCAGCCGTTTAACCAACGTGATGCAGCAACAATGACGCGTTAATTGCAAAAATAATTAATAACATTGGCAGGGCAAGGGCTTGATAAACTATTGCCACACATCGGAAAGTTGGAACAGTGGATGGAAATTATATTAAGTAAATTATGCTGTAAGAAAATGGGAATTAAACATAAAACGAATATATTTTATGTATTATTTTAATAAAAATATATAATCCTTAAAGCCGAATAACGAATAAATGCTTTCATACATTTTCTGAATTTTTATAAATTTTAAAAACAAACAATACTTGCAAAATCTACCCTAAGTATTATATTATTTAAATTTGCTTAGAGGAAATACATATGTGTTCTTTAAGTTCCTAACTTTTTCAGTCTCCCAATGGCTAATATTTTATTTTATTTTATTTTACCACAAAACTCTTTAAAAGCAAAAATGTGTTTTTGCAACCTTAATATAAATCTTGTTCCTTAAATGTACAATAATTAATTAATCCGAGGAGAAAAATCTTAGCTTGCCCAAACTTTGCAGGAAGTTGAAACCTTTGATATGCGTTTCACACGCGCTTCTCTTTGCGGTATTTGTAGAATTTTTGGCTTAGCTATTTATAGACCTGTGCAAATTAAGCGTGCTCCGTCGGCTTTCCACTGTATTCTAATTTAATCGGGTTTTCTGTCAACTGGCCTTCAGCTGTCAGGCACTTCAGCGGCAGTTTCAGCCTCGGAGCTTCGCCAGGTCCTTCAGCTATCGCAGGACGAATCTTTGGCGAGTCACTTTTGGCGTTTGACATGTCGCTTATGTTGTGTTAGCATGCTTAGAATGCGTTCGATGTCAGAGTGCTGTCAGATTTGTGTCAGGCGGCAGAGATCGGCCAAGTCAACGTTTTCCCTTTGGCTTATTGCACATACGCCCCCTGCCGAGGGCGGCTTAATTAATATTGATGCGGCATTAACAATGCGGTACTCCCGGGCCCTGATTAAATCTGACTGATGATTTTTGACGGGCAAAACGAAAGTGAAAACGAAATCGGGACAAAACGCCTTTGTCTCCTGGCAGTTGCCTAATTAAGCAGCGAGCTCCGGCCAACAATTGCTCATTGTTGACATTTAAGGCTTAATTACTGGGCAAGGGCAAGTTTGTTCGCTTGAAAGTTTCCAGTATCCCGAACTGCAATTGTTGTGCCCGCTTTTTGTCCGGAGACAATTCCCACTGCCAGCTCCCATCCTGGCCGAGATTATTGAAACGTTTTCCTAATCAGCACAAAGTGCTCGCTCACTCGCTCGTTCGCTCGCTCGGTCTCTGGATATTGCTCTCCCAGTCTCGTCGTAAACTCGACTGTTTGGCTTTAGCAATGCATGCCCCGAAAGGCTCATTCGGGACTCGAACTCACTGTGGAACTGGATGTCAGCATTCAGGACCGAGTTGTCACAGTCACTATGACAGCAGCAGGTCAGCAAAGGAATTTCTCTGTGTCCGGGATATGAATGTAGCTGACTATTTGGACAGTCCTTCACTGAGGGGAAATTCACCTGACAAGAGCGGGAGGGAATTTGAAAGCATTTCCGCAAAAGAGCAGGAGGAATGTTTTGGTAGTTAAAAATGTTATTATTATTATTTCAAGTTGTTCTTCCTTGAAACAATATTGGGAGTCTTTTCTATAAGGATGCCCTTGGCAACATTTTCTTTTATATATTTGTATAGTAACCTAAATGGTTTTTGCTTAGAGTCATGGGAAGTATTTAAAATTGTTGATACATTTTTTTATCAGTGTTGATCTGCTGTTGTTTGATGAGGAAAGTTTTGGGAACGGAGTTCATTACACTGAAAGCATTTTTATTCTTCCGCCTACGGATGCCGCATTATGGTTCCTGAAACGAAACATAGGTACTTTCACATGACGCTTATTTATAGCTTTGCTTGTAGGGGCCTCAGGAACGTCGTATATTATTGACGTAAACAAGCGGTTTTTCATTAAGGGCTTGTCAGTCATTAGGTCTTGAACAAATGAGAAAAATAGCAAACTATTTACACCATGCAAGCACGCCTTAAGCCATTAAAGATACCTACAAAAATTATTTATTTCCATTCAAAATGTACTCTCAAGAAATAAATGTAATTTACCACAAGCTCTGCTCAAATTTGTATTTATTGAAGAGAAATCCCTGCACATTTCTTTTCTATATCTCTCGTATTTGTGTTGACCCAACTGCCGTCCGAGTCCTTTGGTTTGTCGGCTGGTGTAATTACGTAGTGAACTGCATACTCGCAAAACCAATAAGCGTAAGTTTAACATTTTCAATGGCGTGCAAAGCAAGCGGAAGGCAACTTATTGTGCTGCACACACACAATGGGGAAAGCCGCGAGGAAAACGAGTGGCCAAGTGGAGACCGGAAAGGAAAGGATGGAGCCTGAACGGAGGACCGACCAGGAGTGTCAGTGGAGGATAGTAAAACTTACAAGCAAAATGAAAATACAATCGCTGGACGTGCCCTTAACGTGGCCATAACAGCAGCCTGAGCAGCCAGAGCTCCGGCAGGAGTTGCAGAAGCTGGTGAACTGATGGGGCTGATGGGCTGAAGGCAAACAAAAGGCTAGGATTGCATCAAATGAAGCGCATAGTGTGGACTACAAAAGCTTCTTCGATATTAGCGCATGCCGGGCATTGTTCCTATAGCAGAAATTGTTGGAGCAGCACCGGTAGCACCGTCCACGTCGTCGTCATCATCATCGTCATCATCTTGGTCGGTTTATACACTGCGTATACGCAACGCACGTGCAACAAAAGGAAATTGTTCCTGTGCACTCTGCCGTCGAATTTCAATTAACAAAATCATCCTAATGCCGGCTCGTCTCCAGGATAGTTATCTGCCAACGTGGCCAGAGCAGGCAAATGCCACTGATACATAACCATGAGCCGAGTTCACTTCATCCTTGTACTGTCTGGCCGGCTTAGGGGTCCATAGAATCCATTGATTGGCAACGAGACACCAAGTATTGACATTCAAGCTGGCTGTCTGTGTGGGGAAATTAATCTGAGAGGTTTGTAGAGCGCATAACTGGGAAGCATTTTAGTTTAATAAAAATATAAAATAGAGTTGAGACTTCAAGGAGCAACCCGTCTTAAAGAGAACAAATTTGGGCTAAACCCAACAATTACTTTCTCCGTTTCTTGCACTTTTTCCACCTCACAGAATTTCTCAATTGCACGACCTCGCTCACTAATTTTTGGTGGCTGAAAAAGGAAGTCATCTGCGAAAGTTGCCGACTAACTAATTGCATGCAATTTTGCCCAAGCTCCATTTACTAAAAAATAAACTAGCTACGAACGTTTCTCTCTCGCCCTCCTTTTTCTTTCTGTCTATTTCGCACATGTCGGGTAGCATCGTTGTGGCAACAACAATTAAAGCCAGCATCACGTTTATAGCAACAACATTTTATTAAAATGCTGGAGTCGCTGTGGCAGCAAATGAGATAGAGTAGCGCGTTTTTAATTTGTGCAACAACGAAGGTGTAGGGAGTGGGAGTGAAGTGGAGAGTGGAAATACAGCGGCCATATTACACAACACCCGAAAAACGGAGAACGGAGCAACGCGGCGTATACTTAACATCGGCTGGCAACAGACCTCCGGAAAGGAGAACCGAAAAACTGGCAACGGACCCCAAGTACGTGTTGCCATAAGTGTTACGTGTGCGAGTGTCTGGGTGGGTGCTAGGGGTGTAAAGGGTTTCAGAGGCTGACTGTGACCCAAAATCATTAGCAATATGAGCAGCAGTTTGTATTAAAAACAAAGCCAGAGCCAAGGGGAATGAGCTGTGATATGCAAAAAGTTCGCAAAATGAGAGTTAGAGGAATAGGCTAGCAAGGTACCCTGGAAATATATTTTATAAATATGCAGAGGGAAAGTAAATGAAGCTTTATATTTGCAACGAAATATAACATGAATAAAAAGGCTTTTATAAAATAAGATTTGGAAGTATTTTGTATTTTTAGATCAATAAATTTATTTAGAATACAAACATTGATCGGTATTTATTTTTATCGGTAAGCAAATTTATAGTTTTTGATGTTATGATTTACAAGCATTTTATAAAATGAAAACTAAACAAAAATGGTTCAAAGCTATATTTTATTCAGAGTTTCTAGAAATACCTTTTCACTCAGCTTTTTTCGTGTTTATCACAACTATCCAATGCTCAGTATACCCATGGTAACAAATGTCTGGCCCGTTTATTTTTTGGTGGCATGTGTGTGCCGGGCAAAAGGTTAAATTAAATGGCTAAATGATAAGCATTTGGGTTAAATTGCTCCGCCTGGCAAATGCGAATATATGGCAGACAGGGTCCCCTTTTTTATGCTGAATGAAATGCGTGCGCAGTAGCTTCTAATGTTTTTAATAGCAAAAGTTATAATGAATTTGTTAAAGAGCAACAGCAGCTGGAGAGCGGAGAGCGGAGTACCGTTCTTGATTGTTTAGCATTTTGTTTGTGTTTACTTTTGTTTTTCCCTTTCCCTTTGTTGTTTTATTTATTTGTAAATTTTGTTAACCTTGCCCATCGTTTTTTTTTTTGGGTAATCAGCAGCGAGGAGCTTAATTTTTATTTTTAGTGAGCTCCGTTTTTGCGGTAAACCCGAGGCCGGGGATGTCAGCGTTTTATGTTTATGTGTGCTGTGCATTTTAAACAACTTTTTCCATTCCTACATTCCTGTGTTTGACTTTTATTTTAATCACGCAAAATATTGTGCAAATATTTAATTACGAGCTTGTTAACATTATTTGTGTAAAACCATAATGTGACCAAGGCCTCTTGTCTGAATACAGATTAATGTCGTTCTTGGGAATTGTCATGATTAATATGGCTAGGAATTCTAGGAATGATAAAACCGTCTGTCGACAGCTTAACTAAAATGTCTTGCTTTCATTTTGTTTGTTTAATTAATTTGCATCTTTAAATGGAAAATAAGCTACTTATCATGGATGTTTAATTGAATTAATTCAAAGTTGTTTTCCGTACATCTCAATACATGGGAAAATCAATAAGTCCCGGTCTTATCTCTGTTAGTTTATACACGGATATAGATATATGCATTGTAAAATCACTCAACCATAAATGATTTCAATCAAAATCCAGTCAAAGGTGATGCAGTTTTCCCGCTTGGTTTCTTCTCAAAAAGCACTTAGCCTGAGATTTTGCTCATAAGAACTGGCTGGTAAACAAGCTCTGAGTGCTTCCACGTCCCAACTTCCGTATTCTGAGAGATGACAAAGTTTTTACTCTCGGCCTTTTGAGCAAACAACTCGTTAGGCTAATGAAATTTCTGAGTGCCATGGCGGGCGGGCGGAGGAGGAGACGGAAAGGTGTCGATGGCCCGCAGCTTATCACAGCTGCCGCATCAACAGGCTGCATGGAAAATTCAATTTTCCAACACTAATTGAATGGTTTATTTTGACAAGGTGGCCCCATGTTAGCTGATAACCCCAAAGGGTTTGCCGCAAATACACACAGCCACCGCCCTCGCACAGGTGAGTGCAAAATTGGAGCAACAAAATTTGGTTTGCTGCACATTGTTTTGTGGTAAATTTATAGCCCCCGATATCGCAACGGGGCCTGCAGCACTTTCACGACCGAAAACTAAACAAAATCTGAAAGCTGAAACTACAATTTACTGAGAACTAAAATGTGGCAACTCTGCTTTAATTTTGTAAAATAAATATGTATATATTTCTAATAAATATTAGGGGTTTTCAGGCTGACAACCAAACCTAGAACTTGGCAAACTAAAACTTTTTATGCTTTTGAAAATATTGTATTTGTACTTTTCTAAATTAATTAATTTAAATTAGATTAGAGCATCTTTAATTGAAAGTGTAGAATATGTATAATAAATAATATATTTGTGTGTCTTAAGCTCCAAATTATTTGCCACTAAAAGCTCTTGCTAGTATATAGCTTTAATTTTGTAAAATAAATATGTATATATTCCTATTAAATTGTTTAACTGATAGCCAAACCTAGAACTTGGTAAACTAAAACTCTTTATGCTTTTGAAAATAAATAAAGCTTATGGTATTTGTAGTTTTCTAAATTAATTTATTTAAATTAGCTTACCATCTTTAATTGAAAGCGTAGAATATAATAAATAATCTTTGTGTGTTTTAAGCTCTAAAATGTTTGCTACAAAAAGCTACTCTGTGGAATCCACTTCAAGAACTTAAAGATTGCGGTGCAGCTGTCCCGGGACAATGGTGGATGGCGAACTGTTAGCCGTTGCAGGGGAATCCCCCAGTTGGCCATCATTTATGCATGCCATCGTGCTGGCATCGGTTTATCTTTCTGTGAGCTGATTGTCTGGCTTGGTGTGCGGTTTGCCAGCTGCATCTTCAACTTGTTGTGGCATTAACAAAGTCGTTGATCTTGCTGCATGTGTTGGCAGCTGGGCTCTAATTGAAATATTTTTATTGCCATCGTGGCGTCATTAATATTCATTAGTCGCCCGGCCAAATGCATTAGCAGATTGCAGCAAAACAGTCTGATAAATACGAACAAACAGCTCTATATATATTTAGAAGTTTGCTGTTCTCCGGGGGCAATGTGCTAATGCCTTAAACTTGTCCCAAAGTCGTAGAGTCGAGAACAAAGCGTTTTATTTGCGGAAGTCATTTAGTGGCGGCCGGAGGATGCAATGTCTTCGCTTAAATTGCTGACTCTCGGAGTTTTCCTGATTGCGGCCTGTGGAGTGGAAGTGGAAGTGGAAGCGGCACACATTTTTGCTGTTGCATTTTTCGGCTTGGCTTGCACACACAATATTACGTATACGCCTACGAAGCAGATGCGACCGCACCACGCAAATTGGGTCTCGGTCCTGCGGCCAGGAAATGAAGTTGAAGTCGCCGGCATTACCGCAAAAAGGCGACGTTGCAACTTGCAACAGGACCCTGGAGTAGCTTCGGTGGAATTTGGTTTCCGCCTTAATTTAGCAAACGTTGCTTCTTTATTTTTGACAGCCATCAGCCGTGGTTTTGTCTCCATCTCAGATTCCCTTAGTGTCTCTTGTATGCAAATTGTTGGCTTGCAGCGAGGACATCAGCTGTAAGTCCTGCCGACTGCCTGCTGTCTTGTCAAACATAATGGAATAGCGATTTCCGACGAAAAGTGTCCTCCAGCGGAAGTCCTGCCTGCTAATGGAAAGTTTTTCAAAGGGAAACTGCTCGAGGCTTTTTGAATTGCATGAATATGGAATTCACTTCGGCCAGAAAGCGCACTGAGTGAAGCCTGCGTTTTCCTAGAAACATAGGAAAAGTTATATTTATACTTTATTTTTATTAGTGTATACATCGTTTCAAAAAACAATTCCAATCATTATTTATTAATATAGTTGTAAGAATACAGACCTAGGGAATTAATGTAAGCTATTCCCCCCCTTAAACCCCAACCAGCAGTGACTTTAATTTGCTTTGCTAAATATTCAATTAAGCACTTTCGTTTATAGGTAGAACACATCGACCGAATTCGAGGGCTCTGGCCGGCAATTAAATGCTGCCTGGCCAGCGGCTAACAGTGCCCTGATAATACACACAACATCCGCCATTGTGTGTGTGTCCATAGTTTGTGTGCAAGGATAGGCCGGGCTTATTGGTTGTACCCACACGCACACACATATTGACGATGTGCAGTCATTTGTTCATTAGCGCAGCGCATAAAACTCATCAAGGGCAATTAACATTAACGCAGGCAATCAGCGAGTTGGTCCAGCTCTCGGCTCGTCCTTGCCGGCGCCTTAAGCGCATTGTTCGCCGTTCGTGGGCGGCTCTGGCCTACTCCCAGGACATTAATTATCTTATTGGCCCAGATCCCCGCGCTCGCTATCAGTCGCTTCCTATCGCAGCTAAAGTGGCAATATTTGAAAGTCTATTAAACGCTCAGCGCTGGCAATCAACGCTGGCAGGGCCACAAATAATGCCCATCTGCTTATGCATGTATGTACATCCCCTCCTCCCTCTCCTGCGGGGCGCAGGACGAAGGCAAATTATTGAACATGATATTGAATATGAAGCGTGGCCCGTGGCCACGGCCAGTGAAACGGACCGAAATCAAAGCCACAAAAGAAATCCCAGTTTGCATATTAACAGCAGCTGCTGCCCGGCCAAAAATTGAATAGACGAGAGGTGGACATGGGGATGAGGGCGGCGGGAAATAGTCCTGCACATCCTTTGTCAAGCTGAAAATGCAAATTGCCATGACATGCCCTTAACCATTTACCACACGGCTACCCGGCCATCGAGTTCTATTTTTTTTCCCCCGGCTGTTTTCTTCTCCTGGCTTTCTGTGCTCGCTTTCTGGCCACTTCAGGCCTGGGCCGGGCCGGCATAAAGCAAAACGCAAAAGGAAATCAGCAATGGACATGCAAAGCAATTGGGAATCTGATTTAACAGAATGGGCTACAAGGATACTCCTTAGAGTGATTTGCATAATGGGATATGAGTCGAAATTGATTATAAATTTCATTAAAAATTATCTCAAACTTTAATATATTACTCTGACAGATTAAATTACATTATAATCCTCTTTTGTATACATTTCTTTATTAATTTAGAAGTACTTAATATAGAGAAATAAGTTACTTCAATCAAACAAGCTCTTGCTACCTCTTAGTCCTTACAAGGTATGCTGAAAGTTTGCAGGCAAAGAAAATGCTTTTTGCAAAAAACATGAGCCAATTCTCTGGAGCTTTTTGACCATACGTCTGCGGTTAAGTTGGCCCCGACCAGGACCATTCAACCCACTCCTTTTCATCCAGGACTATCCGGGGATATTCGTTTGCCTGCCACTCCTCCGCGTCGTAAGAAAACCACCCGGGGGAATGGACGAGATGGGCGAAAAGCAAGAAAAAAAAGGCAAGCAGCACAAATTGTTTGGGACGGCGCCGGCAACGCTGCGTGAACCCATGCAAATTTCTCCCTCAGGTAACCTTTGTGCTTTGATTGATTGATGGACAGGAGGCGGGCGGCCAAGTCGCCGTGGTCATCATCTCGTACCTCGCCAGCACCGTCCAGGACCGCCAATATTGAATTTAATTTGTGGACACGCGTAGTCGAGAGCTGTGTATGCAAATTCCATTTTTACCTTTCGCAAATTGAAAACAAAGGTGCACTACTGGGCCGAAGGGGCTTTGATTTTGATTGCGGGGCATTATCAACTTTTGACATTGTTTTACATTTCTGGGGAAATCAAAGGAAAAGGTGGACGCCGACCCGAAATCAATCCCTTGCCCTTGCCATTGGCCCTGCTTCAATCAAACTGTCAGCGGGGATGGCGGCCGCCGCTTTGCTGGACAATGAAATTTATTGTCAAAATTAATTAAAAATTGTAATGAGTTCCGCTTTTGTTGCACGGCGCCAAATCAGTTTCGACTTAAATACATTGACGGCGATTAATTTGTTTGGCATTTCGCAATTTGATTTAAAATTAAGCCCAGCACTGGCGTGAATTTCAATTAGATCCGCATTTCGGATTTTCGGATTTCGGTTTGTCGACCGGCGGCAGTCGGTCTTGGCCATTTCATGCCAATTTGATTGGCCTGTCAGCGGCGAAAATTTAGCTCTTCAACTGGCAATCGGTGATTTTATTTACCTCGCTCGCCCACTTGCTCTCTCGCACGTTTTCAAATTTCAAATTTAAATTGTTTCCCCTTCCCGTTGGTGGGCAAATCGATTTAAAGGGAAATCGCACGGCGATGGCTGGAAAAATAGCCAAATATTGCAAAATATTTGCAGTGCAATGTGCCAAAATAAGTGCGAGTGCAGTTGGCCTGTCACATGGCCGAAATGAAAAGCCATTTACATAGTTGTTCACTTGTCCCAGTTTTACTCTCGAAGAGCTCACTTGATATGCAATACGTATAGTTTTTTTCTGTCTCATTTTTTGGTTTTGTGCAGGACTCCTGCAGGACAAGTGCAAAATCGTGTTAAGTTGGAGGGCAGCATGGAATATGTATAGAACAAAAACAATTGCCTCGGCATGTGCATATACTAGTCGTATGCATATGCCCAGAAATATGAATTCCGGCATGGGAACATGGCATATGAAAATGTCCAATTTCGGCCTCCCAGGGTGAAAGTAGAAGGCAGCAGAAGCAGAGAATCGACAGGAGGAAGCCGGGGGAATTGTTTTCGGAATGACAATTTACAGATTTCTCTCATATTCCGGAGAAAGTCCCCTGCATTGTGACCCCAGAACTTGGAATTTGAATTGCATGTGGGCCACTAAACCATTGCTAACATTCAGTGGGCACATCCAGTAAAGAGACAACTCAGCATATGCCATAATAAATGAAAGAATTCCAGCTCCTTTCTGGGGAAATGGGTTTCATACATCGTACAAAAGGTACGATTATGTGTTGTATAGAGGACATCAAGGACACTCGAAGTAAAAAGGGAAATTTGAAATAAAAATAAATTTTAGTATCAACCAATCTTTATTTATATACAATTTTATCTTTCCTCTAAGGCATACTAAACAGCAGTCACCTTTCTGTAATATAAATAAGAAGAAAACACAGAAGGGAAACTCTTTACGAATTTTTTAGTGTTTATCTAAATATTTCTGATAATAAATATTACATGGAACCTTTGTTCAGGATTCGTATTTTAATCCTATATTAAAAATTCATTTTTTTTCCATAGTTTTCTCTGAGTATAAAATGCTTGAGAACTCGAGGAAGAAAGTCTCATAAACGGCATTGGAATGTATGGTAAAGGGACAGATATGTACATAACTAATAGAAAGTAACCGGCATCCTTTGTGGTGATTTGTCTCCTCAAACTTCTCCAACTTGACCAACAATTTCCCACGCCCTCATGCTGCCCAGGCACTCCTCGGCTTAAATTGGTGAAAATGAGTGGAGACCACTCGGTGGGGATTTTAATTCGGTCAATTATTTCAAGTATTTGACGATTAGCTAACCGCGTGTATTGAGCAAAAGTTTTTCAATTAATTTCCAGCCACAATGGCGGCAGTGAGTGTGTCCGATTTCCTTAATGCCCGGAGACCGAGACCGGAAATCGAAGCTCGGCAAGAGCAATTGCGGTGGCGATTTGACAAATTGTCCAGGTGAGAGCCCTTTTGTTTTGCGGAGAAACGCCACCCTCTCCGCAGGCGATTTTCATCCATTCTCGTGCCGGTCGCAATTCATTTTATTTGTAATTTCGCCCAACGATTGCGGTCAGTGCCTGCAGGTGATAAATGGCAAAGAAATCATGAAATAATGGAGCAACACTCGCCGCCGGCCAGCATGTGGGCTCAAGTTCCAGCTACTTTATCGTCTGTCCCTCCGGATTTTCCCGCATCAACTTTAAGGGGAATATATCGCTGGATCGTTGGATTTATTTGGGCCCAAACTGACTTATTCGTTTTTGCGACTCAATTATATGGTAATAAGAGCGAGTGCCTCAAAGATACATATTTAATTTAATAAGCATCTGCATTTGCGAATGGATCTCTGTTTGCCAGCCGAAACACATGGTCGCATATGCGAGACGCCTTGTTAGCAATTAAGGACACTCGCATACTCCTAATTAAGAAAATTAATGTTCTGAATTTACACGCGGCAGCAGCAACAAAAGCGAAACAGCCGCTGCGACACTAATTACAAACGAAATGCGTCTATCCCCCGTGTGCATGTGCGAGTGTGTATGTCTGTGGGGGGTGTTGTGTGTGTGTTGGTTTTCTGTGTTTTTGGTTGGGAGTTTCCCCACTTTTCCAGCGAGGTAAGGCCTTCGAGCAGCTGGCTATGAAACCAGCTATGTAGTCAACAAATTACAGCATCTGAATCCATGGTTAATTGAGCAATAGATTTACGGTTGGGATTATCTTAATTTGGAATGCGCTGTGGAAAAGTCGGTTAACTTGAAGGAAAATAATTTATAAAGCTTAACAGTAATTTAGACATAAATGTATCTTATTTATACTGCTTAATTTTAAGTGTCTCTAATTATTATCATGGCATCATTTTAAAATCCCTCTTCAAGGAATAAATATATTTTTACGGACCCCTTGATTGTTATAATTATTACCCTCTCGCTGTGTTTCCATTAAAATCGAAGTAAAATCGTTTAAAAAAATCCATTCAGCCCATAAATCGTTTAAAACGCGTTTCAAATTTACCCCTTAAGCTGTGTTTACTGTATTGTGTGTGCGCTTT
Organism: Drosophila tani; assembly: GCA_008042535.1. Classification (NCBI taxonomy): domain Eukaryota; kingdom Metazoa; phylum Arthropoda; class Insecta; order Diptera; family Drosophilidae; genus Drosophila; species Drosophila tani. The sequence continues at coordinate 19,181 of VNJO01000539.1, forward strand.
AACGGCCTTGACAGAAAGCTTGCAATCCTTTTTATTTCCGCAAATAAATTTTATTTCATTCTGACGATGCCAATGCTGTCGGCTGGTTGCTGCCTTATTTATTTTGTATTTGTTGCTGTTTCTGTTGTAATTTTACCGCTTGCCAAATGCTGCTGACAGGCAAACAAACGTTGAAGCTGCTTTTTCCACTTTACTCCCGCAGAACGGCGACTTTTCGGCGAACAGATGCGTAATTAACATGGAAAATATATGCATGTGTGCCCGAGTGAGTGACAGCCGGCATTTACATAAATATTTGGTTTATTTTATGTAATTAAAATGAATTTGTGTGAAGTGTATTAATTAGGAGTTAAATGGGTTAAATATGAGAGAGCTTCTGGCTGGCCAAAGTTGGCCAGCTCATCAGTGTCGGTCATTAATTACGTGCATTTTTATCAGCTCAACTGGGCCAGCGCTTGACCTTTATAATTGGCCAGGACACTGACATTGATTGAGGAATAAAGTTAAGGGGTATGCCGGATTTGTTCAGGTGAAAACTTGCCCCCCGATCGAATAAATCGAATTATTTATAATGCTATTTGCCATGGCTTGAACTTCGGCAGTTCTCTGTCTTAAATGTTGCAAGAATCTACATAAATTTATAGCAAGTTGCAACTTTGTACCTTCTTTTGGCGAAAAAAAAGAGACGAGAAATTCGACAGGGAACTTTAAACTTGTTGAGAAGTCTTCATCTCCATCTGCACTCCGGCTGAAGGCCTGTTCCTTTATGCGGAGATGGCCGAAAGTGTGCTCTGGCCAACATGTCGCCTGCTTATTATTGACTGCCACGAGCGCCATGTTGGCCCATTTGGGCCATCAACTAATGTTGTTTGCCAACTTCGCCCGGGCCTCGCTTTGCATGCTGCCGGAGAGTGTCGCCAGTTGGCCAACAAGCATCGGTCCCCGGGCTAAGGGCAACTTTATAGTGTCCCTTTCTCCTCCTTCGCCACTTTGCCGCAGAAAAACTTCGTTTTCTTCGCCTACTACTCTTTGTGCTCAAAGTTGTAGTTGGCCCGCGCTGACACTTTTTCAGTTCCTTTTCGAGGCTTCATTTTATCTGCACCTTTCTCTGCACAGAAAAAAATAGTGCGGCCTAATCGAGGATAAATGTGAACCAGAGTATGTGAGATGTTTCATTAAATTTAGTCATAGAAATAGCATATAGAATAAGGGTGAAAGAAAGCTATAGCATACTTATTTGGGCTTATTTTTCAAATTAGATTAAAATAAATATTACAAATAATTTCAACGTTAAGCCTCAGCTTAATTTCTTCAAGTGCCTCCATTCTCTTTATCAAGAGACCGTCCAGCCTTGAAGTCTGATATTTTTCGTCGAAAAAAAAACTTTTATGCGTTCGCATTGAGGCCAGTTGGATTCTTGCTACCAAGTTCTTTGTCTTTTTGCCATTTTTATGGCGCTGACCGTGTGCTAAGCAAGTTAAGTATGCACGTTGAAAATGTTCATTTAAACTTTCGCTGCACTTTAGTTTATTGGGGATAAGATGATGCTGTGGCAGGCAGCATCCACGTAAGCCATATTAATTAACTCGGCAAAAAATTATAAATACGCTGGAAGGCTGCGAAAATTAAATAAGAGTTAATCTAAATAAGGCAACGGATCGACTTGAAGATACTGTTTTCTAGTGAAGAATAAAAAAGGGAGTAGAAAGTAAAAATTTTGTATAATAACTTATATTTTTACATGAAACCAAAAATACTTAAATGTCAGCATTACCTATTACTACAACTTAAAGGTTGTTATAACACCTTAATATAATATCAAGTGTAACCTATAATTAATACAGATTTTAAGAAAAATAATTATAAGAAATAACTGCGTGTATCCAATCAAAATGAACTGTTCAGACAGTAGCAATTAGAAATCCTTTGCTCCCCAAAGGAATAGTGCAGCGCGCTCTAAGCCCACTGGCTGTCAGTCCGATACACCCTTCACGGCCAGACAGAATATAAAGCGTGTAGCTGTGGCAAACAAGAAAACACAGACCGAATGTAAAACGGAAAATGGGAAATGGAAAATGGGTGAAAAAAAAGAAAAGGAATTTCGAACAGGGAGCTAGCTGCTAAGCCAAAGCTCCTCCCTGGAGATCCCGTAACGGAGTAAAGTGGCGAAATTAATTAGCCCCGGCCTGATTACGCCGGAGTACCTAACCCTACCCTCCATCCACAGCAACCAGAGCGTAAAAATATATTTATCACGCGAATTTATCTTTTTTTCGCTCTGATTACGCGCGTAATTTTAATTGCAAGCAACTTAATAACGTGCTGTGAGCTCATTTCGTGTGTCCGGTCTCTGCGAATCAGTGCCCACGCCCACACACCTTTGAGCCAACTTACTCACTGGACTCTGCACATTACGTATACGTATTGCGTACACGCCTCGTTGGCAACAATGCAACGGTCAGGCCCAAGCGCACACATCACCAGAATTACTTGCTGAATTGCAGGGCAAGGCGGTGGAACAGACTGTCTATTGCACCTTTTGACCCAAACTAGCCATTGATTAATAATGCCGGAGGTTGGCCGGAGAAACCGCAGCTGCTTTTGATCGATGCCACATGGCGCTGTGTGATTACCAATAATGAAAGGCTTCCATGCGTGCTAAGCCCCCGACCAGGAGTGCACTCATACATGAGATGCACCATCTAATACAGCGATTGTTCCCTGTTAGGATAATGTGGAAATTACACTGCGGACAATGGCGGAAAACTATATATTATATTAAGTATTTACTAATGTATTTAGGTTCATTCAACTGCTACTACTAAAAGGATTTATATTTGCTTGCAGCTGTATACTACTTAATGTGTATCTATTCAGGACCTTTTCCTTAGTGTAGCCTAGCCTACACCCAATGGTGCGTTATATTGTTGCCAGCTAATATGAATATGTAACCAGCTTGGCCAATGAATATTTTGATCGAAACCCGACGAAGACGAACTTTCATCGGGGGCAACTTGTGAGCCGACGTCACCGCCTTCCCGGAATTGATTTGGAGCCACTCCTGGATCCGTCTCCGCTCCGCTCCGTCCGCTCTTCATCGCTCACTCACGGTCACATGTGCGGGCTGACAGCTACGCAAATAGGAACGAACCGCGCAGGACAAAAACTAGGTGGGCCAAGGAGCTGCCAGATAGCGCCGAGATTTACGAGCTACCTGCCCGGGCGTTATCATAGACCAAGATTGATGGGCCGGCGAGTGGCAGGTAGCCAGGCGATACCGATACAGTGTGGGGATGGGTCCCAGCTGCTCCGCCGCTGTTTATGCATAAAAAATGAACTGTCGAAGCGTGTACTTATAATTTCCCTCATCGATATGGGCAGGACTCCTCATTTTCCACATTTCCCAACCAATCACAATGACCGGACGACAGCCGATGTGTCAGTCGTGTGTCCAGCAAACAATTGTCGTCGCGTCCCAGAATAGCCTAGAATTTTTGATAAATTATAAAAGTTTTAATAATGCCCCAGCACTTCCATGGTGGGTCAAATGCGTAAAACTTTTTAATTTGTCTCCCACTGACCGATGGCAATGGAAAAATCATGACGCGGTGGCGCAGAGAAGCGCAAAGAGCCGGCGAAATGTTGCCAAGCATGAAATTACCAGGCCCGAGGGAAGGACGAGGGGCTGGGACTCGGTGCCAGTCCCGGCAAGAATGCAAACTGTCAGCGGACTCTCTTTTTGCGACTTGATTGCTGACATGATATATTGGGGACAGGCCCGCTCAAAAAGAAATTAAGTCGCATTTAATGAGCGCCAGCGGCCAGGCTTAAACATATTTTTTTAAGTGCACTAAAACTTGTTGGTCGCGAAATTGGATTCTTGGCCAAAAAACAGACTGTAACCTTCAACCGAAAAATTTGGGAGAGAGAGAGGTGCTTAATTCTTAAAGAAAATATTTTACATTATATCAAATTAAGAGTTTCTGGTATTCCCAGGTTAAGTTTATGCATTTTAAACTGGCCTTCACCCATAAGTAATCATTTATATTGAGCATTAAAATGTAGTAAATATAAATTGCACGATGAGAAATAAATCTTGCACCCACTTTGAGTTTATACTGCACATATGTGGATCCCCCTGATAAGAAACTGATGTCGCTGCGGATGTCTTTAGCTGTGATTTCTCTCATTTTTCCCCTGCACACTTTCCCCCCCCCTTTGATGCTATATCCTTTGGGGCTCTCTCCGTTCGCAGGCTGCCATTGCAAAACTGTTATAAATTATTTCCAAGCTATTGCGCAAATTGAAGGTTCCTTTTAGCCTTGCTCTTTGTTTTAACATATAGATTGGATGCCTGCCAGCATGTCATTAAAATCGCTCGGCATCCTGCGGCCACGGCAGTTACCGCCTGCCTGCCTTCGTCCTTGGTCCTTCCGCCCACCTGCTGCCGCCCCCTTTTAGAGTGCATTTACTGGATAAATCAAAATGTTAAGTGCGTGTGCGAGCATCAAAGCGGCGGAGAATTGCAGGGGCTCAAAATTGTTGCAATTATGGTCTATAAATCGGAGGCACACACACATTCCACACACACACATCCTGCCGCCGCCGACGCCTTTGACAACCGCAAGTGTTATGCATCATTAACTCCGAGTCGCAGTAGTTGCCGGCCTCGAACAAAGTAAACATTTCAACACCTTGGCAAACCGCACAACTAACCCCGACAGTCGGCAGAAGGTTCACCCTGCACCCTGCGCTGCCGGTCCACCCCACAAACACCACAACCACGTGTGCATTTGGTCAATTTGATGTGTGCTAAATAAATAATTATGATTGTCTATCAGCCACTTGACCGGAAATTAATGGCCGCCCATTTGCTTTTGGGGTCTCTCGCAACCGAAACTTTGTCGCCTCGACAATTAATATCAAAAATAGTTTTGCATTCCGCTTCTTAGCTCTCTCTGTGCTCTCTGTGTGTGTGTGCGTGGTGTGCACACACTCGAGTGCCTTGTCTGGCAGTTATTTATGTGCCAAGTGGTTGGGGAGGGTTTCTGGGCCGTGGTCAAAGAAATGGATGGCCCAGCTTAATAAAGCGGAATATTCAAAGGAGCGAATTAATTTTGGGAATTAATCTCGGAAGTTATTTTGAATTCACTTAAGGCAGGTGCCACTCGCATTATTTTCTACCAGTTCTGTGGCTAAAATTAGGTAAATAAATAAATTGCATATATTCAACATGAAGACTAAACCCTTAAATAGTTCCAAATGTGTCATCATGCAATCAGCCCGGCTGCCAGAGTCGTAAATAATAAACGCAGGGCGAGAACATCGAGAGAGGGTCAGGGAGACCCAACCCTTGACACTCGGCCACATCAACTTCATCAATTCTAATCAAGCCGGAGGCCCGAGCAAATCTCCGCTGAAAATTAACCACAGCAAACTGCCAGCCAGGGACCTGGGGCATGACCACGGGCTAAAAAATTACCACAACGCCAGCGGGGACACGTTCGGCGAAAGCAAATTTATCCAGGACACGCATGCCGGCTCCGGGTCGTGCTTATGGGATGGGCTTAGGACACACACCAGCTCATATGTATAATTCATAATGAATCCTTTCTATTAGTCAAACGTAAAATGAAATGGTTTCTCCGTATTAGTGGGAATATTGGCTGCAAAGCCCAGAGCCTTGAGCCTTGAGCCTAGAGTCCTAAGCCCCGAGCGTGAGCCCGCAGAATCCAGAGGACCGGACCCAAGGACCGAAAAGGAGCAAAAGGCGTGGCAGATTTTGTGGCATTGTGTTGTGTGTCCTTGGAGACTTGTGCTGACAGCAGAAACAACCAAACTGAGTAGACGTAGGCCGTTGAGGAGCTGAGTGGCTCCAACAATAGCTGGCGAATCAAAGATATGCAAATTGAAACAGATACGAGTGGTCGGGCACTTTATGGATTTTCTATGGGAGCAGCCGGCACTATTACGACATTTCCCCGGCGATTTCCCAGCTCCGAGAATGTTATAAGCAAAAATTGTATAAATAACATAAATGCTTCGGGGAAATGATTTATGTGCGACAACAACTTTCGCCTCAACTGCGAATTGTTTAAAGTTTCGCTCGGCGCTTGGCGCAAATTATATCTTAAACCCGGATCCCCATAAATTGCCACGCACGAGAAATGTCATTGAGTCCGGGCCGGAGTCCGTGTCCGAATCCGAATCAGATTTCCACCCAGGCCAGGCCAGGATATAGCCGAATTGTTTGTGGGGGCAGCTGGAAATTGCCACGCATGACTTGGCTTAAATATATTTTTTGGCACTGCCTTTGGCATTTGCCGAAAACCATCAACACTTTCCGACCCCTGCCATTCCCATTCTCCTCCGTCCGCTGACCTTCTGGTAGTTGGTGGGTCTGGGGGCAGCATGGGTTAATTATGCCAAGAAATCCATTAGGGTTGCCGCCACAAAAGCCTGCCATTGACTTTGTTCGGCCCGACTTTGGGCGAAAGCGAAAGGGTTCTTGGAAATTTCTGAACGGTTCGCCAGCAAATAGATTTCATTAGTCGTGGAAATCAGTTAGGAAAATGTGGCCTCAATTAGTGCGAACAGTTCCCGGGAAGGAAGTACTTGGCTGTTCTTGGAAATCCCCAGGACTTTCAATTAATCCACTATTTTATGGCTTTCGAGCAACTATCCGCTTTCCCAGTAAGTCCCCCGACTTACTCAGTTTCACTTTCCACTTCGCTTAGGGTATTCAAACTTCTTTACATTCCCCTGGAAAATATTCGCCTCAGCTTTCTTTTTATTGCTCTTCACGCTTGTGTGCATTTTGAGCTTTCAATTTCTTTCCTTTGCCTGCGTTTTTTGCCGTTTCGAATTTCTATAAATATTTTTGCGGCTGCTTTTTGCTCTTTACTCGCTGGAGTCACCTCTTTGTGCCGAGTTTTGCTTTCGCCGAGCATTTTCCTGTTGTTATTTGAAGTTTGGATTGCATTCGCATTCGCATTTCGCTTTTTCCTCTTCTCTCCACCTGCCATGCAGTCGAGTTTTCTCAACTTTTTGCACATATTTTCAGCTTTCCCCCCTCTGGATATACAAATTCTTTAACTTTTCTTTGTAGCCAGATAAAGTTGCTAAGGGATCAGGAGCTGGAGCTGAGCAGCACGGCCTGAGGAGCAAGTCAACGACTTTGGGGGGGCGGAGCTGCACCCCGCCTCGCATTAATAACCATAAATTAGAGTCCGTGAACGGAAAATTGGTAATTCAATTACGCTAAACAGCCACGACTATGACTTTGGCAACAGAAGGCATTGCGTAGCCGACCGGTTGGCCAATCAGCCATGCCAATAACTGACTGACTTGGGTATTACACTGGAGGAAATAATTGTATGGCTTTATTTGCATTATAATATAAAAAAGGAAACAATTTGAGGGCTAAGTAAAAATTATTATGAATTTGTTTTAACATTTATTTTAACGTACTCTATAATAATATTTAATAATTTAACAATTTTATTTTATTTCTCAAAGAAATTAAGTCTTGTGGCCAGAAGTATTATTATTATATGAATATATGCAAAACAAAAATATCTATTCAATAAATATATAATTATACTTATTTAATAAATAAGTAAATTAAAATTTATCCTATATGTCCTTATTAATAAATATTTATATTATTAATTCACATTTATTTTCCGAGTGCGGTCAGTCTTGCGGGCAGCTTGAGGCGCATGCATAATTCGCACCAGCAATGAACGCCAGCTGCTCCGATAATGCCCCCCACGAGCCAGCCCACACAACACAGGACCTCATTCCCCGAAATCTGTACCACAGTCAAACCCATTCCACCCGAAGTCAGCTACTTCGATGTGGGGTTTGGGGCAGGGGCAATGCAAAAACTTGGCATTGCATATTCAGAGGCCGGCACATAATTAAGCCCGAGATCGTCCGAAATACGCAATTTCGATTGGCCACAGAGTGCAGCGAACCGTGGCGGCCCCTTTGGCGAGCCCCAAATATCGCAATCATCGCTCTCATCACCCCATCAGGCTCGTCAGCCGCATCTTCATTATCATTATGGATATGGACAGCCGCAGCGGTACAAGCGGCAAAGCAGCAAAGCAGCCAAAGCAGAGGCAAGTCCAAAGGCAGCCACCGGCCATATGGGCACGTGCTAAATAGCACGTAAACTCAGTGCATAATTTGCACTATCGCACATAGTTTGGAAAGCGGAAATAATTCCACAATGAGCTCAAAAATGGGATGCCACAGGCAAGGTATTAAAAACAGATTCCATTTAATATACAAAATAAAAATACAAGGAGAACGTGTTATATTAAAATGCATTTAAATTAATAAAACAGTTTTTATTGGATACAAAATTATAGATTTATAATAGAGAACCATATTAATTGAGTACTTTTCAATATTTTCTTTTGCTTGTAATATCATTGTATTAAAACCATTAAAATTGCCTACAAACATTAATCATATATTTATTAAAATAATATTTTAAACTAAATTCTGTGTTAAAAATGAGTAAAAGGACAGTTAAATTCCGCTTAATTAATCTTTCTTACGATTTTAATTATGCATTTCATAGTTCAACTGTTAAAAAATGGACAGTAAAAAGCGTCTTAAATTATTGTCTCTAATTTTTTTTTTTATTCATTTGAAATTATGATATACTTCTTAGTGAAAATATTAAAGAAACGAAAGTTAAAAGCTCTTATTAATAATTAATAATTTCAAATTAATAATTAATAATTTCAACTCCCTCCAAATTCTTTTAAATAGCTAACGAGAGATGTCTCTGCGCTATTTCTATAATGTTAATGAGCGTGTCCTTAATCCACTGTTGGAGTGTTCATGCTTTGTTGGCCAGTGTCCGCTGTCAATTGGCATTTAATGATGAGTTCTGCGTTAATGAAGCGCACAAAAACGCAGGACGCAGGGCGCAGGACTCTGGGCGTGGAAGGACTCGCCTCGCAGCGACCCAAAAAGCATATGCAATTAAAAAATCATCAGCGTCGGGTGGAGCTGCAAAAGTTGCAAGGAGCCGCAGGCAAAGTTGTCGCGCTGAATGGCAGACATCCGCATCCGCTATGGCGAATGGCAATGGGCAAAAAAGCAAACGGAATTGCAAGTAACAAACGGAAACCGCAAAACGGACCGCAATTGACGCACTCCCCCGAAACCTCAGATCCCCAAAAACCGTCGACCTCCAAGCAAAGTCATATGCGCACACAGATACTAACACTAACACAAAGATATATACACAAACAAGCACACAGTGACAAGCTTCGGCGAAATCAAAAGCTAAACAAAACAAAGAGAAAGACAATGACAACAATTTTGCATAGTTATGCGAATGCTTGTCCGCCGGTTTTCGGTTCTGGGTTCTGGTCTCTGGTTTCTGGTCTCTGGATTCTCGGGGTGCCAAAATGAGCGCCGGCAAAAGGATGTGCGGCCATTTAAATACACAGATACACATACATGCACAAGAAGAAAAATATGAAGGATAAATTATAAAATACATGTGAGATAATAGAAAGGCTAGACTGATACGGATTTAAATCGAATTTATTTATTTATTTTAATATGTAGAAGTTTTTAATCATTAAAATAAAATTCTATTAGGGGGTACGAATATTTTTAATTATATCTCAGTGTATGTATTTATACATATTTATACCACAAACCCCAAAAACCCTGGCCACCCACACAAAGTCAAAGCCAAAGCTGCCGTTGCCGCTGCCGTCCCCGCTGCTGTTGTAGTTTTCATAATAACAATAAAAACTTTTTTTGAACAATTTTGCAGGAAAACTTGAAATGATTGTTATGCAATTGTTGGTAACACAATTTTGTCGTTTTTGTCGTCAACAGCAAGAGGATTCGAGCAAGAGGACTCGCCGTCTATGTGTGTTTATGTTTACACTATAAATTCGCATTAAGTAGCGCCAAAAGTTTTATTGACTTCGTGTTCGTGGCGCTTGATTTTCATGCCAGTCGAAACAGATAAACAAACAGCAAACTTTAATTGCAAAAATTTGTGGCGAAAATTAATGAATATACCCCCGTTCCCCTCAGTATCAGTTCCCCTGCATTTGTGTGTGATTTTGCGGGGGAAAGTGCCATGCTGTTGACACTGCTGACCAAAAGTCAAATTGCCAAAGTGTTTGCTCGCCAGCTTTGCCGGCTGTAGCTGCAGTTGACGCTGCAGATGGAGTCCTGCTGCCATCTATTTGGGGATCCATCTAGACACACTTCCGGAGAAGTTCCTTGGCCCGGCGGTCTGGGAATTGATAGCACAAGTGGGCGGCCTGTCCAGTTTTAAATGACTTGTTAAATGTGTTTGATTTTGGCCAATGCCAAGGGGGACACAGAGTCATGAGCGGAGCCTGAGAAGAAAATTTAAAGAAGGCATTAAAACTTTCCGTTTGCCTATTAGCCAAGCTCTCACAGTTTTCTAAAAAGTTTATTAATAATCTGTCAACGCTTCCAGCAGTGCTACTGATTTCTCCGTTTTGCGTTAATAAAGTAATAATATAAATTGCACTTAAATTTATCGAATCCCCTCAAGCATTTCCATTAACAAAAACGCTAATAAAGAAATCCTCTTATAATAACACTCTCAATTTTAAATGACATAACGAGCGAATGTGAAAAGTATCCAAATATTGTTTACTCTGCGAAGCAATTACAACCGCAGCGTCAATCGAGAAATTCAGTAATGAAAACACATTTCATGTAATTACCGAGTCTCAATCAATTTGGCTTATTTACCGCCATCCCCACCTCTGCCGCCGCCTTTACACTTGCCAAAAAGGTAAACAGCTGCGCGGATTTTAATTTATTTCCATGCATTTCGCAAGTAATCACGAGCAATTTGTAAATAAGCTTAAATGAATAAGAGTGGAGAGCTGGAAGGCAATGTTTTAAACGAAATAATTTAATCGGAAATATGCCTGCGAAGCATGCATGCATTTTGGAAATGAAAATTGCACTTCTATTGTGTGACTTCGCAGCGGTGCTGCATCGCAGGCTCCCCCAACTAATTATGTGCCCCCGGAAAAGTTGAATGAAATTAATTTTCGTTGCCTCGTATTTCTGGCCCCAACTTCCCTCGTATGTGCCGAAAATTTGTAGTGATGTCAAGTTCGCAAGCCTTCGCTGCGCTTCAATTAAACTTGCAAACAAGCCTGCCATGTGAGGCTCCGGCTCAGCCTGAGCCTCAATGTTAGATCCGTTTTTAATTAAACTCAACTGCAAACAAAGTCATTCCCCCATTCTCAGCTTCCTGTACCCAGCTCCTAGTTCCCAGTTCCCAGTTTTCTGTTGCCTGTTCCCAGGCTTTTTGACACGCAGCTGAGGTTTCGCACACTACATTGCACAGAGACACACACCTCCTTGGATCCGAGGAAGCCAGGATCTGGGGCAAGACAGTTATCCCAGCTGAAAGTTGTTTGCACCTATGTGAGCCCCGACATCCCGGCAGTCAGCCGCCACTCCGCCTGTTATCCTGCCAAAGCTTCTCGCCCAGAATCCAGTCCTTGCAGCTGCCGTCCTCCTCCTGTTCAGCTGCATTTGGGATTATGACAAAATGCAATTTGCATTTGCAAAGACGTTTGTCGGGTCTTACAAGGCAGCAGGCGGCAGTCGGCAGGATGACAGGCGCGTATTAATTTTAAATTGACTGTGAAATTACGATGAGCGTTTTATATAACCAACTGAATGACAGCCCCAGAAAAGCGGTCTGCCTGACTGAGATTAATTATTCCAGCTGCCATCCGTGTGTGCTGAAAGGCTTCGGGATATTAGAGAACAATGAGCACAAAAGTGAGATATTTATTACGTTTTCTGCAAGGGACACCAAACTAAATTTCTAAAGTCTAAAAAAGAAACCAACGTCTTTGACTTTGCAGGATGAAAAGGTATATAAGTAGGCTCCACATCACAGATTACCTGGCAGGTTCCTATAATACCTATTCTTTATTATAGTTATTCATATATCTAGTATTTATGCTTGGCTTAACCTGCCCTTCAGACCAAATCCCTTTCGCAGCACATTTACCCATCGTAAAATAATGTTATTCCCTTTTTTTTTAGCCACTATTTTTACTTTGAGCACACAAGGTAATGATAGCCACTGGCATTCGGATTTGTGTGGCCCACATTTTTTCCCTGGTCCCATATCCAGCATGATTTCAACGGCCTGTTCCATTGGCAAAAAACACCATTTATTTGCGAATAATATTTTTATTTATTTAAATCAAACTCGCTGGATTGTCAATTGGGTGGGCAGCGGCGAAAAAACCGAGGCAATATAAAAAACTGTTGGTTTTTAAACTGTTCACTGTGCTCATAATTTAATCAATGTTTGTTTTTTGGGGCAATAAAAGGGAACACCAAATACTCTTTGACAGATGGAAATGTGTGCTTCTGGTGGGCGGAAATATGAAAATAAAATACTATGGCTTATAGTCCAGATTTAATATCACTTCGCCCCATCGCCCGTTCCCTTTTATATATCGATTATAAAAAAAGGACATTTGCCGGCAAAGGCGGGCCAAATTGCCTTCCACAAACGCCGCATGAACGGGTAAATATTTGAGCTGCAAGGAGACGCAGAAAAAAGGCACAGAGACAACATTGTGCTGCAGCGAAATCTTGATTATCTTGGTGCGCCGCAAGCATTTCGCTTGACTCTCGGATATTTTCATTGCATTCTCACTCGAGCAACTTTCGCTTGGCTGCGCATTTCAACCGCCACCGGCGGCCACTCGGTGCTCAGTGCGGCGGAAGGAAGCGGGAGTCAGCCCAGTGACATAGATTTTGCCGCTAGTAACAATAATTTTTATGATTATGAGACCACCTCGAGCCCAAGCCACTGATTACTCTCGGTTAGCAAATAACATTCCACACAATGGGGCCCCGAACAGGCCAAACAGAAGACAAGTCCTCCTCGACGGGCGTAAGTCAATAAAATCGAACAGCTGCCATTAAAATCATTTAAATGTTATTGTCTCTCGGAGCACCCCTTCTGCTGCCATCTCACTGGGCTGTTTCTGCTCTGGTGCCTCTGCGGCATGCCCGACTTTCGATCTGCTGACTCAGTCTCTCCCCGAGTCTGCAAATGGAGCTCGAATGGAGCTGAAAGCGGAGCTCTAGTCACTTTTGTTTTCTGCCGCTGCCACTGCCACTGCCTTAGCCATCGTCAGCAAGTTGCAGTTGAATAATACTCGGGGGCGTAATTGCTTTAAATGTCCTTGTATGAATGCGCAATGAAGGGAGCGTGCTACCGAGTCGATTCCATTTAAAGGTAACCTGCCCCAGGCACGAACCATCCGAATGGCATCGGAGGCAGCTGGCATTGTATTTATGAAATGTTAGCTTTAAGTTATGACGAGGATAAGGAATCAATGGAAATTGTGGGAATAGAGTCATCTGTCTGGGGGAAAGGCGCGATAGCATGCTTGGAAAACATCAAGGCGGAGCTTTTTCGAATAAGATAACGCCGGTCTAAATTGGAGAAATAAATGGGATGAGCGGAAGGTAACTGCTGGATAAGGAACTCATATTTGTTACGTAATTAATTAGTTAGTTCTTTAGGTTCTAGAAGAGTCTAGTCTAGGAAAATCATACTGTTAATATTCATTTCAATAGTTAAATCTAGTAAATCTAGAACTTATGTGTACTATCAACAATCGTTTATAAAGTCAAGCCAAAAGAAATCCAATTTGCAGGTGAAAAGCAGCAAATAAAGAGCTCCGAAAATATATTTCTGGCATAGAGAGAAAGGAGAGAATTGTACAGCAAGGAGTAAAGTGAAAACATGAAATTTTTGGCAAATTTGTTTTTAATTTTCCGCTCTACTTAAAGCCGAAAATGGCACCAGAACGTAGCAGGAACTGAGAAGGGTGTAGATAAAGAAGCTGTTTACTGGCCAACTCGGTTGAGAAGTCGGAATACCGCCAATGTCGGTCGGGTCGAGAGGTCTCATCTCCCCCGTTCGGCAGAGGCATGCAAATATGTGCGGCTTTTGCTAAAAAAAAATCGAATTTGCATATGCATTTGACGATGCTGCCGCTGATGCCTTCTTTTGTGGAAGATGTTGCTGCAGGAACTGGGGGAAATTTTTGCGGATGTTGCACAGCACTGAAAATGGAATTTTTTCCCTCGGCTCTTTGTCAGCCAGTTTTGCCTTTCATTTTGTTCGAAGTCTCTTTATGAAATAGCTTCAAAACGAGATTAGCATTCTCGACTTTATGCACTTGGGGCTTTTGTAAGTTTTTCCACAAATCGTTTAGAGACTAAGATCATTAGCTATTTAGTATAATTTTTAGGGACTTGAAAGGAGTAGGGAGTTAAAAACTTATACTTTTAAATTTGAATCTAAGTTATCCTTTTCTATGCTATTATTAAATTATTACGAAGCTTTTCTTGGTGTATTACAAAGACTGACAGAGTTGTGTTAACCAAAACAGTTCTGTTAAACTTTTTTCTGAATAGGTATGAACCTTTTTTCAGCTATTTCTTCACGATCTACAAAACTGACTATATAATCAATGTGTATCTGCCAGACAGTGCTTTCTGGGAATGAATTCCGCCTGTAACAACCGCAAAGACACCCACTCACGCACAGCCATAATTATGCACTCAGCTCGGGGGGGACTCGTAGTCCATGTCCAGGAACCATCAGAGGCAGCTCTGCGCGCGACTGGCCACGGAAAACGCGCTCCGCATATATTAATAAATTCTGCGAATGCCGGCCTCCGGTTTTACTTTAAGTGATGTGCTCCTGAATGGATTCCCAGACACGTTTGCCGCACACGGGGCGTATGTGTAATTTTTGCGATTGCGACTGGGGAAAGCGAAGCGTACGCAATGCAGCTGGAAGTGCGTGACAATGAAATCGAATTTCCTCATTATAATGTGACATTCGATGCGAGTCGAGGGCTCCGCTTTAAGCGAGAACTTGAATATTTTGCAGAAATTATGAATAAATAATCAGAGCAGAGCGAGCATTTGAAGAAGGTCTGGAGGGGAAGGCAAAAAAGTTTTTGTTCTCACCCAGGTCCTTTCGTGTTTGCATATTCAAGAATATCAGACATCCTTGTATGCAGAATGTATGGCTTTGATTTTCATACCTGTGCCTTTATACTCTTGAGAGAGGTAACTTAGACATTTGCTGAGTTTTAATTACTTCACCCCTTAAAGCGGATTACATAGTACTTTAAACACTGAAAATTGTTAAATAAATATTCCAAGAGCTGTAAAAAAAGTTTGTGTGATTATAATTATTTAATTTGCATTTAAAATTCGTTAAATATTTTTTGTTCATTAAATAAATATAATATTATATTTTTTTGGCAGACTGCAAGTGTGTGAAATCTTTCGGTGACTAAATGCAAAATTTGCCAGCCTTTTGTTTGTGCTCTGCTTTCGTTCCTCCACCTTGTGCCACTTGTGATGTTGCTTGCTGTCTTCTTTATGACTTTGTTTCTGGCTCTTAATTAACAAACAAAGTTCCCTTTTTTCCGTGTGTGTGTGTGTTTGATTATCCTGCTCGTGTTTAGCCCCGAGACAGGCGTTTACATATGCACACGGCGCACACAGCTGTCTTGGCGAAATTCCCGCTCGGAATGGCAAAATTTAACCTGCAGCGAATGAATTTAAAATGTGCATCAGAATTTCGTTGAATAAATGCCAGAGACGAATAATAAATGCAACCTTCCTTTGAGTATTAATCGTTGAATATTTAAGGTACTCCCATAGGCCGAAGTAAATTAGGGAAAACTACGTTTGGAGCTGCCAAAGTCCTTTTTGGCCGTCAGCCAGGACTCCGCTCTGCAGCTCATTGCGGATAACTAGACTGTCAATTTACAGATTGGCGTTTAATGACAGCTCAAAGACACTTGCCCCGAATTGGATGAAAATTTGCCGATGCAGCAGCGGCAGCAGCAGTAGTTGGCAATTTGCAAGCCCTGGAATGGCCCTCCCCCACAGCCAGATATCGAATTTTTGTTTGGGCCCTCTCCCTGCCAGGAGCCGGCAATACACCTTAATTAAAGGCAATTATGCGCTCAAAGGCATAAATGATGGCCCGATCCAGCCCAACTGTTATGAGCCTGGCTAAATTGCTGCACACCGGCCCTGAGGAAAAGTCCAATCGGTTTAGGCAATTTCACAGTGCCAAAAACTTTTACGGGCCTGACTTTGCAGTATCTTTATACCCAGCACGAGGGGCGTACCAGGTACGACTTTGTTTGTAAGCAAAATCAAATGAAACATAAACAGGGTATTTAAGTTGTATCAATATTTTTCATTTAAAGAAATTAAAATACATATTTTACTATTTACTATGTTTTTACTATGTAACCTTCTGTTCACCCCAAAAAGTATGCAATGCTTTTAACCAGACAAGTGCCAGGTATATTACAGTCGGACCTCCAGTTGCAAGTTGTTTTTTGCGAAGGGCCTTTGCTGCTGGGCCTGAAATTTTATTTTATTTGCGCAACGAGCGTAATGTAGTTAAGCAAGTGCAGATTTTGGGGCCTGCAAATGCAGGGCCAGGGCATAAAGGATAAGGGATACAGATGCGGAGACAGACGGAGAATTAGAGAGGACCGAGGGCTGTTGGCACATCAAGCATACGCCCGAGTGGCCTGTAATTTCGGTAAGCTGATTTACGCAGCATTGTCGGGCGAAGCGGATAAGTCGTCGTCGTCGTCGTCTGGCAAGCTGGAAAAGTTTCGTGTCGGGCCCGAAAGCAATATGCAAATAGACCGATTTCAACGGGGCTAAGCTGCAATCAATATTCAAATCCCATTTGCCATTTCAATTCGTTGTAATAAAATTTGGCATTTTTGATCGGGCTGCGACTTGTATCGACTTGACTCTCTGTCTACTATTTATTCTAATCGCACAGTTTTAATTTGTAGCCCCAGTCGGGCGAGACAGGAGCGGCAACAATTCAGATTCATTCATCCACTCGAAATGAAATGCAAATCCTTTACAAAATCCGGCCGCACCTAAGGGTTTTGGGACCCGTCGTCCCCAGTCTCCCAGCCTCCCGGCTTCCCAGCTGCCCGGCTTCATTACTATGCCGGGGAAATAACCTTTGTCTCGAATTAATTAAAATGGATTTACATGAGCTCAGAGTGTCCAGGCCGTCGGTCACAAAGGCCACCTTTGCCTCGTCCTTTGGCTCTCTTTGGCCATATCCCGGCACTATTTTGCATGCCGATTCCTGCTCAGTCAAAGTCGAGTCAGCACCGCACCGCACCGCAGATAAATATTTATATTTCGCTTTTTAATCTTTTGTAATTTCAAGTCGCGCTATACAGCCCCCTTTGTGTGCTCAACTTTTGCTATTTTGCAATGCTCTCTGTTGACTTTTCAATTTGAAAGTTGAAAGCACTTAGGGATATTAGAATGGGAGTCCAGGAGTTAACTTCGAGTGGCTTTTTGAAGCGCTGGGATTTTCCGTCACAGCTTGTTGGTCTCCCGAAAATAAAGACATCTTCCGGCTGGCCATGGCCATTCGAGAGGCGAGTGCATTAAATTTAAATTGAATTTGACGCCCTCTGCCCATCTGGCTGTCAAGTGTCAAAAACGTCAATAGTTTCATCCGGCCCTAGGAGTGAGGGGAACTGAGGTAACCCGCATCAAGCGAACCAGGTCATGTTGGCCATTTCTAGCTTTCTCTCTCTCTGGCAGGGAAATTAATTTCAATTTACATTTAAATGCAGTCCGTCGACTGGCGACAGCGGCCGACTTGTGACCTGACCTTGCCTCTCCCTGGACTCGAGCTCATTTTTAATGCCTTCCATCCTTACGCTTTTTTAATACCATAATTGGCTTACTGACGAAGGTTAGCACAGCACCAGGAGGAGGACTACAAAAAAGAATAAAAAATAACTGCCACCGAATCGCACACAAATTATTCAAGAAATATTTTTGACAGCACTCGCGCTTTCCTTCTGCTTCTTCCTCCGTCTCCTGGCACTTGAAAGGACAACCTTGAAACGAATGCCCGCCATTGCAGAAAATGTTGGCAGCATTAAAGATTTATTAGCTAAGTGCACTTGCCGTTTTCCCGCTTTTCCCATCGCCGATTGTGTAAGCCATGGTTGAGTTGGGTCACCGCGGCGCCTTCTGTTTGGCCATCCTTCAAATTACGAAAAGAAAAATAATATCTAGATATGAAGAGACGCGAAAATATTCGCCAAAAAATATAAAGAAAATTGTATTGTGTACTAGTCAAATGGCTTTAAATATTTCATAAAGCAAAGTTATTAATATTGAACAAGATTTCTTGTATTGCTTCAAAGTGGAATAGCCAAAGGACATTTGCTTTTAATATTCTAAGTTATATTTTAATCTTAAGAGGTTGAAAATAAAATAAAAATCCTGTGTTGTGCTCACCTAACTCATCTACCTTTAGTGTTTAAAAAACATTCTTTCAACTATTAATAAAGTCATCTTAAGGCAGCTTTTAGCTCCTCCTAAATTATTCTTTTAATTTCGCTGAATTTACCAAATTTAGAGATGGATTGCTCTTAGTATTCTGCGGCTATGCTTAAACGTCGCCATTGAGCGAGGCGCATACTTAATATTAGTTGAATTTTGCCCCTCTTTCTGCTGATTGCAATCGCACTGCTGAGCTGCTGAAATTCCGAAATAGTTCGGCTTTGTGCGCTTTTTGCATTTCGAATTCCCCCATCAACAATTTCCATTTTGTGCCAGCAAGTTCATTTGCTGCCAGTGGACGGACCCCGCCAGGCTGCTCCTTTTTTCCCCCAATATAGATATAGAAATATATATAGAGTGTATCTATCTGTAGAGCCAGCCCCCATTCCCGTGCCGTGGAGTGCATTTTCTGGCAACGCCTTGCTCTCTATGCTACATCAATTTTATTGACTTTTCCCATCGTTCCACTCGATTGAATGCACAATTTCATTAGCAGTCATGCCACAAGCAGCAGCAGCAGCAGCACAAGAACCTCTCACCAGGGGAGATTAAGGGACGAGCTCAGGCACTGAACTGCAGTTGCCCAATGTCAGCGGCGACAATGAAGGAATGCCTGGATGCTCGGTGGCAATCAATACTCCACTCCTGCCGCAAATAGTGGCCATAAGTCAGCCGTCGTCGCCCCGTGTCCTTGGCCTAATCGCGTTAACAGCCCCAAAAAGGGCCGAAACTTTTAATTTAATAAAAGCCAGTCATGCCATCTTAATAAACTTCAATTCCCAGAGCCATTCCAGTCGCCGTTCCTGTTCCTGTTCCTGATTATGACTCGGCCGAAAACTTTTAATTAGTAGGCTGGCCGAAAGTTTTTCAATTATTGCCACCTGCACTTTAACCCTTGCCCCCTAATTGCGATTAGGGCCAGCCATTTTGATTTTAAATCAACTACCAATACCCTCGAGGGGCCGAGGCGGCGCTAATGAGCAGAGTCACTGCTTCCCTGGTAATTAGCCCCAGCAGCGTGTGCAAATAATGCCCCGGCCCAGGGGTCAAAGGTGATCCGGATTATGAACTTTAAAGCATTCCGAAATTCAAGCCGCAGTCAAACAAATGTATCTTTGGCTGCATGACAAATGCCGTCTAGACGCCAGAAGCCCGCGGAGAATAGGGGGAGAAAAAGGCGGATCCCGCAGAGCTTAGCGCGGCTCAGTCCCTCCATTTTTTTCGGTGACATTTTTCGATTGGCTGCCGGGTGCAGCTAAGCCCGGTCTCCCGATGTTCCCGCTCCTAACCACGTTCTTTTTTTATTCCCGTCAGGTAAGCCTTTTTCGTGCCCACAAATCACTCTGAACTCTGTCTATAAATGCTTGATGATGTTGGTCGAAGTCGGGCGCAGTTGATGCCAATATCTTTGGCGGTTAAATGGGAAACGGAAGTGCAAACCGAATAGCTCAATAACTTAGGACTTAACGGTTTCCCGATTGAGTTTGAGCTCTCAATGGAAGACTGGTGATACATTGGGTATTTCTAAAAAGAAATTGCTTGTTTGAGCGCTAAATAATAGTTTATAATCAAGCTAAGATATCCATGTGGATATTAAGGTTCCGCACGCTAGAATCTCGTCCGAGAATTCGACTCTCTTTCATCACCGGAACGGTACTACACCTTCTTTCATGTTTTTCCCAAGCCAGCGCGTCATAATCATATATCAAAGCCGCACAAAAGCCGCCACATAATGAGCTGCCAGCAAAAGGCAGCATCGTGCAGCAGGCTGCACCACCGAGCTGCATCTTGCAACTCGCGTCTGCAACTTCTACTTTGCAAATTACTTGCACGTTGCCGCCACCCTCTGCGGCGGGTAAGGGGTAAAGGCTTGAGGGGCGGGTAGGCAGGTAGTTGCTGTTGTTTATGCAAAAGAAACTGTCATGAGTCTACTAAGCACTTGTGACATGGCCCCACGCCACATGCATATGCAGCATGCAGCATTTGCTTTCGCTGCGCCGACATAATTTGCGACGAAGTGCTCTACAAAATATGCACATGCAGCGGGCGGGGGGAAAAAAGGCAAAATAATAACGGAATTCCTTTAATTTTCACACCACTACAAGGCGAGGTGCAAGCCAACCAGCCAGCAGTATTTACACAGTGAAAAAAAGCTGAAGAAAGTAATATTAAATGAATAAAAACATATTTTCTTACCTTAAACTATGGCTCTGAAAATTTAATAAAATATTTTTTTAAAAAAAGGCGACTTATTAGTTGTCTTTTTATTATTTTTCTTACATCAAAAGCCTTTCATTTGTCACTGTGCTCAGATCGTAACAGCCGCAGACATTGACGACAGTGGCCCAGAGGCAAGTAAGCCGGAGACCGAGACGGAGTCGGAGTTGGAGCAACTTGAACGGTTAAGTACTCGGCACACACTCCCACGGCGTGGAGCAGTCAAGTCAACTGAAAACGTGACAGGATATCCTGCTGCTGCTCGAGCTCTTGCTCCTGCTCCTGCTCCTGCTCCAACTCCTGCACCCGCTCCAGCTCCTTTTTCCCAGTGATTTTCCCATTGCCAGCGGAGTGGGCGGACTGGGGTCCTCTGGTTTTCTCTGGTGATTACGCCACCGGCATGCAAATGATAAAGGGAACATGTCGCTTAATGTGCGCCCATTATAATTTGGCATCCGAGCAGTTGGCTGTGGCTAGTGACTCCTCGTCTGGCCTCGATATTTCATCCCATATTGTGCACTCCACAAATGGAGGTCAAAATCAGTTTGAAGGCGGCGGTAAGGCTATAAGGTTTCTACTTACTTTTGCACTGGCAAGTTAGTAGCAGTGCCTTTAGTTTTTTAAACATAAAATATAAAATCATTTGTAAGACCTCGAGAAATAAAATTAATTTGCAAATAAAAACACAGTTCCACACATAATAAAACTCCATAAAAAATGCAACAATTTGCAATTTTAATTATTTAAAAAAATTATTTTAAAACTCACTGTTGAGTTATTTGCCAATTTAGTCAGCAAAACCCAATTGTGGAGCGAGTAAAGTTTTTTGATTTGTGTGGGCGAGTGCTTGTTGACATTTACATACATAAAACTTATGACAAGCTCGTATTAAAATTAATTCGAAATAAAATGGCGAAAGCATTTTCGGTTGTGGCAATGCCAAATTTAAAGTTTTTGATAACTCTTGTGTTGCGGTTGCTGCTGCTGCTGCTGCTGCTGCGTATTTTTCTAAATAATTTGCAAAACAGTCGTGATAAACGTTTGCTCCTGTCGTTTTTGTGGTTGGCTTCCCAGGCTCAGCTCACCTGTCACACAAATGGAATTTATGTCCACTGCGGTCGGCCGCAGCAGCAACGGGAATATATTCATTTATATCTGAGAGGATTGGGGTAAAAATTGCATTGATTAAAGTTTGTTATTTGAATATTCATTGGCATTGGCGCTCACATAAAAGACGACAGCTGTTAATGCCAATGTAGCATATGAAATATTTATTTATGTATCTGTTTATTATTTTTCGCAATTTATTTTCCTTGGATTTATTTGTCAAATTTACATATCTAATAGTGTCCGACTGATATTGTTTGTGGTTGTAATTAGAAATGTAAACGTACAATTTGTTCGAGCAATAAATAGTTCATGGAATCGATAGTCAATGGCGAATTAGAAATAATTGTACATCAAGTGGGCCACTGTACTAGGCTAGAGATGGTTAATAGTAATAAGGATGCATTGTGGAGTACTCGAATTTAATTACTTTCAATCAACCATTTAAATTCTTCTCTAAGAACAAAGGCTTGTGGTATTTATTAGCTCATTTTGAGGGGAATTACATAATGTGTAATTTAAATTTTGCCGCTTTGTGTGCAACAATAGTGCTAATATTTTTTCCCAATTGTGCACAGCTCAGCGCTTTTCGCATTATTCTGTTTGCCAATGGGAATTGGATTTGGCCCAGCGGCAAACTTATAATAATATGAAATTAATTTATGTTTATTTTAGCATAAATTATGGAAGCGCTAAATTTGTGTTTGCTGGAAGAGTGGGTCATTGCCGCATATCAATTAAAAGCACTTCCCTCTCAATTTTGCCCGCAATTGAATAAAGTATTGTTGGACAATTTTAGTTGATTTTCGATATTTATCGCTTTTGCTGGGCCTATGCCAGCGACTAATTTATGGCGAATTTTTCAGGCAAAGACAAACATTTTCAAATGTCCTTGGCGATCTAATGTGTGTCAGTGGTGGTGTGTCCGTGTGTCCTTGCGATATTTATTGCACACAGTTGTACACGAACATGGCGTATACGTAATATCGAGTTTTGTGGCCCGTAGCCATTGTCCGCCTCCTCCTCTTCTTTCCCCTCCCCTGTTCTGGGCCATTCTTGTTGTGCTTTATGTGTGTGCTACATTTGTTTTCATTTACAAGTATTTCACTTAAAATTTATTTGCCATACACATTTTTATGGCTTAGCTCGGCTTTGTCCTTCGCCTCCCTGGGCTCTTAAATTATGTATTTGCGAGTAGTAAAATTAAAATTTATTTACCATTCTGAGTTTTTATAGTTGACTCAATAAAAAGCGAGATATATTGAAGTAGATGCAGGCGAAGGGTCAGCCATATGGTTTGCATATCTTGGCAGGATATTTTTTGAAGGATCCCGTTTTAATTGGCAATTGAAAGAGTTAATCAAAGGAATGCCGCTTTCTACTCAGAGGCCCTCCACTTTTAATGGCCCAAGTTTGAGCGTTTTACCTTTAATTTCGATGGACTCGTTTCGGCAACAGTTTGAAGCATCATAAAAACATTAATGGAATGACAGCTGCTGCTGCAGTTGGAAAGCGCGTGCTCCGGCAATTTTTAAACGTGGTCTAAAGACAGACATTATGGCGAAGCGTCGCTGCATGAATTTTTACTGCTCCTTTTCCTTTATTTTTTTTTTGTTTTTTTTTTTTGTAGAACGGGAAAACAGTTTTCTGCTCTTAGCGACTCTGACAGTCAGGGCTGCTCTTAAGATCCTTTCGCTTAAGCCTTTTGCATGGCGCTTGCCGGTCTCAGTCCCGATTCCGAGTCTTATTCCCGTCCCGGGTCCTGTGCATTTTTATTGTGCAATTGTATTTGCTGCTCATGAGAAATTGTATGCGTGCAAAGACGCTTAAAACTTTCGCCTCACTTTTCCCCGTCCGTCTGTCCGACTATCTCCCTGTTTTTCCCGATAAGAGCTTTGCTGCACTTGAGCCTGAAGTTCCATTGTTTTCCTGCCAAATGCCGGGGCTTAAAACTTGCCAGCATTTAATTTTTCTTAATGTTTCCCACAGAGCTCTCAAGTCTCTCAACTTCAAGCTCAAGCCGGAGAGCTTCTTGAAATTGCCAATTTTCATGCTTGGTGGTTGGAAACTATTGCAAATATAATATTATTCGGCATATGGGATAATACACAAGCTTTGAGCACTGATAACCATTTAGAGCTGATTGAAATTTCTTCAACCAAAACACTAAATTGAAATATGCCTGATATTTCCATTCGATTTCCGATTATTTTCATTCGGAATGTATTTTTTGAGCATTTTTCAGTGGGTGCTGTTGTGTGTGTGCTGCCTAATCCCATTATTGTCCATTTCAGAAGCAATTCACACAATTTTGCGGCATTTTGTTTGTCAACCCAACGATGATGATAATAAAAGCAACAGCAGCAGCCATAGCATCAATTGCCGTTGGAACATTTTTCAGCCAAACCTCGCTCGGAAAATTGCTGAAATATCATCCAACAAAATGAAATTGGTTGGGGTGAGTGCAATGTTTCCGAATCCATTTAGATGTCCAACCCAATAAGCGGAACCTGAGCACTTCCCTGTGCCATTCGAGAACGATACTAGTGATTACGTCTTTGCCTCTCAGTGAGTTAATTGCATCCTCGCAGTAGCAGGACGATGAGCTCCAAGGAACTTGTAAAATACTCGCAGCTGATAGTTTTCACGGCTCGGCCTTCCCCTCGGGAAACGATAAATAAAATGTTTGTCTTGCAGCGAAGTGACAGCGTTTCCTTTCTTCTTTTCCAGCCACAACACTGCTGACACTTGCCAAACCGTAAAAATGTCCAGCATTTGCCTGCGAGTAGCGAGCGGCAGGAAAACAACAGTGACGAGGGCTAAAAACGGCGAGTTATGTACAGCGATTGCCGCTGTTGTGGTCGCCCTGCCCTCTCACTTGCATTAGAAGGGTATATTAGTTGGAGGATAAAGCTGATTAATTCCTAAAAATATTCTTAAAATAATAATATCTAAAATCAGTATTGCCTAGACTACAATACAACTCTAAGACTCAGGCAGGACTATATTTAATTACTATTTTTTGTGTGCTCACTCTTTCGGACAGGGCATTCCTGCATCGGTTCCCCGAACGCCCTGAAAGCCCGCTTCACTTGCTCGGGTTTCCGTTTCCGCCCTGCTGCCGGCAGCAGACATGGCGACGACCACGCCAAGCGACTGGGACAGTGACGTGAACGGGAATGGATTCTAGGGGTTGGCATCGGATGGAGGATGGTTGAGGGGAATGGATAGCGACATCGGCGCGACGTCTGCTAGAAGCGTTGTTAGTGTTAGTGTCAGCGTCAGCGGGTCTGGGCCGGGACTTGGCTTTGTGCTACGGTAAATCAATACTCGCACTTCTTACCCATATCACTGGCAGCCACTTGCTAGCGGCAGTCTCAAGCTCTCCGGCTCTCGGCTCTCCGGCTCAACCTCGAACTTTTCCACTTGCCATAAACTTGGCAAATATTAACTAAGCAGGAGTCAGCACTGCGATTCGGTGGGAGTTGGGCGCCAGCTGCGTAAATTACGAGTGCTTGCAGGACGAAGGATGCAGTTCCCGGGCAAAGAACAATGACTTCTCGAGTCTGCGGGGCCAGAAACTTGCCAGAAACTCCACTCATTAACAGCTGTTGTCTTTAGTTTTCAGTCAAGATTCTATTTACTTTCTAGAAAGTTAATTATATTCGTGGACGCGTTTGGCATTTACCATTTTTAGTATTTATCCAGCAATTAGTTTTCGCTGGCTGCCACGCTTCAAACTATGCAATTCGAATTTCAAATAGCCAAGTTATGGTGCAGAATGTGTCGAAAGTTGCCAGAAACGGCCAATTAGTTTCAAATGTGTTAAACTTCTGAGCAAAATTTTAATTAAATTTATTCTGCAGCAACTTCTGTGCTCATCAATGCTCTGTAAGTGATTTTATATCCTCAAATATCTTTAATTACAAGTTTAGGTTCAGTAAGATTTATATTTTCTGTGGTGAAACGGAAACCAAAAACATTGAATGTGTATTTTAAGATTATGTTTCCATAGCAAATGGAAATATTTTTGGAAATATTAATTAAGTGGCGCGCATGCTGGCTAAGGAATATTCATTCCCATTCAGCGGAGCAGAAGACGGGCGGGAATAAATTAAAAATTACGCTAGAACGCATTTCCGGCGGAAAGCGGGCGAGTCCGAAAACCGAAGCGCAGCCAAAATGAAACCGCCGAGCCGCAACCAATGCCACATATTTACTTTTATCTCAGCCGGAGCAGCCAGAACCGGGAGCCAAAGCCAAAGCCAAAGCCAGCGCCAACGCCAAGGCAGAGGGTTCGCACAAACAACTGGCCCTGGGGGCGGATCCTTCGGACTGGGACTGGATACTTCGCGGCTCCTTGCTTGGACTGCAAATGAGGGGCGTCCGGAGTCCGGGAGTCCGGACTGCCACTGACAACGGCGATGCTCTCAAATTGTCGGTCGTTTAAATACATTTAAATATAAATGCAGCGAGCGCGGCGGTGCGATAAGAAAGCTGCAGTCGTGCATGTGGCTGTGGATGTGGATGTGGACAAGGACCGGAAAAGGGACGCGAATGGGGGTAAGTGAAATTCCTCATTCATTCGTTTCCATTCATTCAGCGTTCTATCAGCGTGGAAAATCGTGTGTGCGTGTGCGTGGGCGTGTGTGCGGGGTGTGCGGTCAAAGTCTTGCCGCAGCCATTTTAAACGGGCTGCAAGTCGGGACGAACGATAAACAAATATATATCCAACACTTGTGATGCGCATTTTAAAATAATGAACGAGGACGTGAGGGAAATATCTCAGGGAAACGATTAATTATTACCCATTAGCCGTCGACGTAAGCAAGCGTGCAACGAGCACCAATTTTACGGGCCAAGGAGTGCATTGAAAAGGTATTAAATATATATTTAAGTGATTCAGTCATGAATTTATTTATATTTCCTATAAAGTTTATGCTTCAATTATTCTGGTATAATATACCTTTAATTTACCCATCATTAAACTTATAGGATTAACATACTACAAATATTATTGCAAATATGTTCCCCTCATTTATTTTTGTTTATAACTTTTTTAATTTCCCTATGCATTCCTTGTTCAGATGTTCGAAATTCTTTCAGCATTAAACACTTTTACGGAGTTTCATTGATGCCAAAGAGAGAGAGAGAGAGAGAGCTTAGCAAGTAAATCCCTTGATGATTTGCCTTCCAGTTGCTTAGTAGCCACTAACTGAGGGGAATTCCTTGGCTACCCCTTGATGCCTTCATAAAAAACCAGCATCATCGTGGCGCTCCCATAGCCATGACAAGCGAAAGAAAAATTTAATTACATATTTCCTCACAATACGTATTGCGTATACGCCCCCGTGGCGTCAGCCTTACATCATTCCTTCGACAGCATGTGTCGTGGGGTCAGCGGATGCGATTCATTTCGTAGCCAACGCTGCCGTTGCCGTTGCCGTGATTAAATTTTCATTTTAATGCACGATTGAAGGAGCATTCGGTGAATTTAATTGAAAAACTGTGCAGCTGCAGAGCTAATATTTGGTTTGCCCCATTTCGAAGTCCGGTGTCCGCAGTCCACAGTCCGCAGTCCGCAGTCCGGACCAGCAGCTGGCGCATCCTTTCACGTGGATCCTGCGCTGTCCTGTCCGCATGCATGTCGGCGCTTTAACGCTTAACCCACGGAACCCGCGGAAGCTGTGCTGCTGAAATGAGTTTCAGACGTGTGTTTTATGCTACGCTGAATTAATTTCATATCTCACGCTTTCCAATGGCATTTGCATGCACAGTCAATCCGATTTGCAGGAGCAGGGATCGGAGTGTCCTAAACGCTTACCCATATCCACATTATCTCCCTGACCCAATGGAGCAGATTATGGCAGCGGTCGCTGTCTTAATGGCAGTCGCAAGTATATAACATTTGTCGGCTGTCTAGACTTTTGACTTTCGCTGACCTCTGCTCGGCGAGTGCTTAGTGTTTTTCTTTTCGGCAATTAGGGCGAGCCAGCGAAGAGGCGGCTATTTGTCATGGCCCATCCACATGTCGATGACTTGGGGAAACTTTCCGGTGGTCCGATGGTCATGCATTCATTGTCTGGCAAGTGCGACATCGAAACTTTCGATTCGAATCCATTACGGAGTCGTTAGCAGATGCTTACCTTTAAATTTCCATCTAGGCAACTGTCTGTCTCCATTCCTTTGTCACATCGCTGTCAATTATCGGGGCGACACAGCAGGACTTTATAAGCTGCCACTTCGGAGAGTTACCAGGTCCTGTTTGGGGAGACACCAGGCGCTGGCGCTGGGCGACGGATGTATTCATGCAGCAGCCTGGCCAAAGTGACATTTATTGGCTGTCAGGAAGTCCCACAGTCCGTCACTCAGTCAGTCGGCAGTCGGCAGTCGGCAGACGACAGTCGGCTGGGAAAGTGGAAAGCTGGAAAACTGGATCTGGAGTGGGTCACTGGGAAAACACTTTGTCAGCCTTCCTCTGCTTTTCGAGCAATGAATTGATGTGTCCTGCATGCGAATTATGAAGCTCCCACCGGAGCTGTGAGTGTGTGTTGCATAGTAAAGGAGTTGGCTGTCTGCAGTGGAGCTCGTTTCTCAACACCATCGATTCCATCGACTTGTTTCTTAAAGGAAACAACTAACCTATTTATCACTTGATTTGTTTTTTGTAAAAATTGTAAACGCTTAACGGTCTTTAAGCCAAGAAAATCGATTTATTCCGCATCGATTTAGACTTGCTCAGTTTTAAAGGGATTCTAGTTTATAAATAAATTTTATAAATTTATTTAAACTTTTATAAGCTTCCTAAAGTAGGTAGGTAGGACCAAGTGGTCTTGGGCCTGGCCCTCGGGCACCAATTGCAGCAAGAGAGATTTGGGGCGCACTCTTCGCCGAGGCAGCAGCGACAGCATTCGTTACCCGTGGTTTCTGACAGCAGATGGAGGAGCAGCAGCAGGAGCAAGGCGAACGATGGCAGCCAAGATGGAAGCAACCCGCGGCAGTCCGTCATTCCTAGGCAACCAAGGCACAGTGACAGCCAGGTAGTGACTGAGCCTGGTGGCGAAGCGAATTCGGTGCTTTACTGGGCAAATTTATAAAATACACTTGGACCCTTTAATCTGAAATAGTGTTTTTAAATCAGCAAATCGATTTTGCGGTGCGAATTTAACGCTTGATTCAACCTCGGGCAACAATTCCCGAAGAGATGGCAGAGGCACCAGAGGCAGGGTCCTCTGGCCGCGGATCCTGAGACGTGATAGAGGAGCATCAGCACAAGCCGGACGAACTATGATGGCCCGTCATTCTTATGCAAGCAAACCGGACTGACAGCCGGCCAGCGAGTGAGGCAGCCTGCTGGCGATGCGAACTCCGGGGCGGTATTAGGCAATTTTACACGTCAGCTGGCGGCGACGATCCATCATCGCCGCCAGGCCGAGGCAAACAATGTCATTAGCTGCACTTCAGCCGAAGCACACGAAAATAGCGGCACACACACGCGCTCCGAACACGTGCCAGGACCTACACAGACCACAATTAAGATAATGCAGAGTCAACAAGGCAAGGCTTTTCAGAGTGATCGAGTGGCGAGTAAGCAGAATCGGAACACTGGAAGAAAAGCAGCCTCCTAATATTAGGAATTAAAGATCTTGAATAATTTATAGTCAATAAAATTAAAAATATACTTAGGTTTAAGATTTTTCTTCATCTTTGTTATAAAGAATTAGCTCATTACATTAAAAGAATATCATATTTATTTATTTGTTTAAGTCTAAAATCTGAAGATATATCTTCAACTTGAAAACAATTATTGCCTATTGTTTCTTCGAGTGACTGAGCCTAAATGCTAATGTCGTTGAACTGTCGCTGATTCATGTCTTCAACAAGTTTATTGGCAACGTGGCGTATGATTAATGTGCATCCAAATTGCCGACTGAGACAAAGTGAAGTGTGCGTACCACTCAGACGTCAGCTAACCTTTAAGTCAAGACAAGCTTTCTCGGTTTCGGCTAAGCTAATGAGAATGTAGACGTAATTGACCTTTTTTCCAGACAAAATGTGGTTTGTGCGAACTTTCTAAAGCGTTAAACAAAATGGGAAAACTGCTTGAAATGAACTTTGCTTAAGTTGGTAACGTAAAAACGATTTCTTTTGCCGATTTCAAAGGCAGTATTGAACGATTGATTTGAATCCGTAAACAGAGGTTGGCTCAGCCCAATCCTATTCAGGTAACCACCTCCTGGAAGGCGGTGTTTGCACATGGCACTGGCAGAAGTTCGATTTGCAGCGACAAGCGAATGCAAACAAACAAGCAATAAGGCACGGCGAAATTGTCGCCTTAACTTAGTTTATAATGCCACTTGGATGGGTTTGCTTGGTGCAAATGCTAAAATGGAAACGAATGCAACGCCGGAAGAGGGTCGGCACGAAGGTTCCTCGCAAGACAATGTGGCAGAAGGCCTTACTACACCATAAAGTAAGATAAAACCAGCCGAAGTCGGGTGTGATTCAGTTTAATATAAAATTTTAGCCTCTTTGGGGAATGCATTTAATTAAATTCTTTAATTTTTATATTTAATATATTAAGTTACAGTTCAACTGGCATCAATTAAAATACAATTTAAAACAAATACTATCACTTAATGTAAAACCCACTTGTAAGTAATTTTAATAAATATGCTATCAAGTAAGTGGGTTACTAATAAATATTACAGATATCGCTTAGTCTGTAACTTCCCCCCTGCAGTACCTGGAATATCCTTTCATTTATGCTCTCACACGTATGGTCCTTTCAGTGAATGCAACGAAATAATACGCCGAGCAGAGTGGCACCAGACAGACGTGTGTGCCGGAGCAGGGATTTGCAAATCGCTCGCTGGAAACGAAAGGAAAGGAAAAGAAGTCTGCCAGCTGGCGGTGAAGGAACTGTGGCACCGAAGCAAAGGCAAATACCAGACGACACGTGAGCCGGCCCCAGTTCCACGCCCCTTTTGGCGTGCAATTTGCCATTTATTCAATTTATATATTCACACCATTGTGAAATGCGAGAATCGCGACAATGCGACGGCAACACACTCGCATAGAAAATATCTGAGAAGGCATATCCGAGCCGAGCGGAGCTCCGCTGTTGGCATAATAAGCCAAGGCCGGGGACAAAGGGATGGAAAATAATAAAATAAAGCGTATTCAAATAAAATTGAACAAAAATCAACATATCGGCAAATGAAATAAATATTTTTATTATTATGTAAATAGCACAATGGCATAAAATACAATTATATTTAATTTGTATGCAACAATCGAAGGGAATAGGGAAAAGGTATTTCAACGGCAGGCCTGCAATTATTGTATTGTTTTTGAAATAAGTTGCGGAAATGAAATGTCAAGGGGCTTAACGTGAAAATAAATATTTGTGATTCTTGGCAAATATACTCGTAGTAGCTTTAAATGAAACCCAGCCTGTATGCAGTAACAGTATTGACATAAAGCGATAACTAAGGTATGCAAACTTCAGAATAATGAAGGTTATATTGCACATAAATGCACAGGTCATTTATCAATTATTTAGCCTGTCAATGCCACGCATTTCACAGTGTATTTACATTATGCATTCCCTATTTATTTATGACATTTATCGAACAATAAGCACAATGTTTTAATCCACCAAAGCGTTGGAGCACAAAGTCCTGATGGAATTAATCATTTCTGTTTTCGCCGTTGTTTGACTTTGGCACGCGCATGATAATGCCAACTAAATTTAATATTAATTCAATATAAATTCATTATATGATTAATTTTTATTATTTCCATTGTTAATCGAGGCAGAGCAGCGTGCAAATGCGCTTAATGAGCTTTAAGCGGAAAAAATAAATTAAAACTGACGCAGAATGCATAAAGTTTGTGAAAACCAACAAATGGCACGAAACTTCAGTCGGGATTGACCAAGTTTTTTTTCGGTGGCTCATAAAGTGTGTACCCTCGCCACTTGACCACTCATCGAAGTCGGAGACTGCACTCCACTCTGCCAGTTTGCTTTCTTAATTAAAAATTTCATTTAAGCAGCAAACAATGAAAAACTGGTGCGGGAAAGCTAATGAAATGGAAAATGCAAGGACCCAAAATAATTACCCATGCGTATAAGCCAAAAGCAAATTGCCAACTTTATTTTTCCAAGACCGAAAGAGTTTGAAGATGCCACAACACAAAAAAGAAGTGTAGATTGAGTTTCAAGAAGTTTTTCCAAGATTTCTTAAAGGGGTTATCATTGCTTAAGCTTGTTAGCTTTTTAGTTTTTATCAAGTTAGCATTAAAAATAATTTAATACGTTCAAGTGCTGCTCATTAAACCTTTAATTAGAACCGATTCCAATAGCTACAGCTGGTGCATAAAAGTAGTGGCTTACTTCGTACTTGAAAGCTTGTACAAGTAATTATTTTCAATAGGATTTGCACTTTGCATGCTCCCCGAACTTTCATTAAAACTCCTTTTGTGGCCGACCACAGCTCGGAAATATTTTAATGTATTCCCTTTTTTTTTGCTTTACATTAGTGTGCATTAATATTATTAAAATAAAACTAAGCGACAATGGGAATGCTAGCCTGGAGCACTGACCCCATTTGTCTGGCCCGGGGAGTTGGCGAAATAGAGAGTCCTCGCATCCTGTCGCCTCACTTGATGGAAGCCCTCTGTTGATTTGCGACGCCTTTTGCCTCGTGCCTTTCGCTTTATGCGCTCCTCGCATTTGTTTGCATTTGCGTTGACACTCACTTCATTTAGCAGCCCACAGCGGCTGCAGTTGCAACTGCAACACAAAGCCAACAGCAGCAGCAGCAACTCCTGCCACACCAGCAACAGTAACAGCAGCAGCAGCAGCAACATCAACTGCAGCGAGTGATGGGCGTGAGTGCAAGTGCAATCCGCCGCCGGCAGCAGGTTAAGGACCTTCTTTTGAACCTTAAAATGTTTGCTGTCGGACATGTGGGCGACAGTCCTAGGTGGTGAGTCGCACAATTGTTACCCAGCACAAGCCAAGGTGAGTTTTTTATTATTAAAATTAAACAGGAGGTTCCTTATATAATTTGATATTATTTCCTTTAGCACAGAGATAGATATCAGCATATGCACAAACCACTTTAAATCTTACTATTCTCTAATAATTATGATTATATCATTTTTCAAGTTAAAGTTGTAGAAGTTTCCATTTTATATCTGCTAAATATTTATCATTTGTTTTTTCCAAATATAATACCAAATTTAATTCCTATAATTATCCCTAGCTACATCGACATGCTCTTCAACTCTGGTATACTTGCAACCTCGACAGTCCTTCCACTTATGACTTACATATTTATTTTGCCTTCCTCAATCCGGGACCCCTGGAAAGCTCCCCACTCGTACCCTCTCATCGCTATTTGTGTTTGTGTTTGCTTTGTGGTTTTGCCATCGCATCCAGACCATGGGACGCTTTTTAATCTTAAGCGCCTTCCATTTGCCACAAATGCCCAGGCCGAGAGCCGACTGCCCTCGCCTGCATCTTGGCCCGAGTCAGCTGAACAAATATATATATATCTGAACAAACGCTTTACCCTTTGCCGCAGCCTCAGTCGCAGTCCACCTGGCGACTTATGGCCGGCTTATGTGCTCGCAAACCAATTAAAATGGCCAACGGAATTGTAAGTCCCGAGACACGGAGCCAATGGCAGCAAATTAATTTCAAAGGATTACGACTGGGCCTGGAATTTTATTTAGTTGATTTCGCCGGGATATTCGGCCGTGGCAGGGTAATCAGGGCCGCCAAAATGGAAAGTCTTAATTGTACATTTATGGAAATGCTTAAAGAGTTCAGTGGTTAGGTTTTCCCCGGGATAAAGCTTGCCATTCGGTGTCTTGATGGTGCATTATTTGATTTGGTTGGTAGTTTCCAAGCGTTTGCATGGCGGCTCTTCCTGATTAGTGGCATTTCTTCCCAAAGCGGCAGCCGCCGCCTCGAAACGCATCCGGCGATATCTCTCAACACTCTGCTCTGGGTTGAGGTCTGAGAACAGAAACTCATCGTCGACGAAGCCGTCGTCTTCTTCCGCCTCCAGAACCTGCTCGAAAACGTCTAGCCTTCTTCCGATTAAGTTCTTCATTCGTTGTATGAATCGCAGTCTCTTTAGTTGGTGCCTCAGTAAAAAAAGTAATAATAGGACTAGAAATCCGTAATAAAAAATTAGCTTTAGACTGAGCATCGTGACGTTTTTCTTTGGGAATATTTTAGTTGAAAAAAGTTTAATTTAGCTGAATTTGGAGCAGATATCTGGCTTCGTTAGTTACTTTGACGAAACTGAAACTTGAAGCTATAATAGAGTTGAAAGAAAAAGCTGTGCTAGCTGTTTTAAGCCAAAATTTACTAGATCTTTTAAATTATTTTACTTTATATTGTGAAAAATATGTAATTCTTTTTTGTGTACATCAAAATGCCAAATTTTAAAGCATTGAAACAAAGTCAAAGGACAGGCAGGAGACGGGCATTGTTCACTTCGAGGGAGGACACCACTCAGGACACAGACTTTGAGGGACTGAGCCTGACCGGCACTCGAGGGTTCACGAAGGCTCTTAACCCGCTGCTTGAGGCTGTGGCCAAATCCACACCCGGGCTAAGGCTGTGTGTGTGAAAAAGTGGCATGAAAATAAATTAAAAATGCGTTATACTCGCACCCACACACAGCCGCACATAAAGCAACTTGGACACTTATCCTGGTGGCCGCATACACAGACATATTAAGAAACGTGACTTGCCTGTCCCGAGACAGCCGCACACACACACCACACACAACCTCGAACGAACATATAAATTTAGCATGTTATGAAAAATGTATGCCCAGACGGGAGACGGGAGCAGAATCGGGGGATGCCGTCCTGGCTTTGTCCGCCCGGCACGTAGCCGGCCACGCCCAGTCTCCCCGCCAGCCGCCATCGCCGCCTCCCCCCCAGCTTTTAATGACAAAAGTTATGACGACAAATGACTCGATTGACTTTCACTACGAAATCAGAGCCGGAGCTGCGACTTGGGTCGGGTCCACAATGGGACCATGAATCACTTCCCGCTGACTTGACGCGCTCCCTGAATTCACTTTTGCCATTTGGCCGCCTTGATTTGTAGTCGCTCTTAAGAGCGCTCTTCATTTATCATTATGCAAATTATAAATTAATTTTTAACGAATGCGGCAGATAATAGTGCAAATACTTTAATGCCTCGCTGATAATTATGCAAGTCTTGCAGCGTCGGCGAAAAATGCACGCTCGACCGCAGCTCAAATTGAATTTGTTAATCAACTGCATTTAGACTTAATTGAAAGTGCGTATAGAAAAAAGAATATATGCACACAAATGTGGCAATTTAATGTTAAATTTAATGAATTAATATGAAGTTTGTGTGGGCATTGCGGCACAGTTCTCTTGGGACCTCAACACAATCGAGAGTTAATTTTAAACCTAGCTTTGCCAGCACTGTGTCAGCCAAAATGTAATTCAGAAAATTGTTTAAGTTAAAATACTAATTGGTTATGTGTTCACTTGTTAAGTCTGCAGTACATCAATAATTCCCTTTCTGCCCTCAATAATTCCAGGTTCTTGATTAGTGGCCGCCCTGGGCCGCACTCTGCAAAAGCGAATTACATCTCGACCAGAGATTTGGGAAAATTAAATTTAATCCCGAGCATTTCACACAGGTAATTAAATGTGGCCATCTAAGATGGAGCTGCAGGCGCAGAAGTCGGTTGCCTTTAAAGCTGTCAAGTAAACATGAAGCGCCCAATTGCATTATAGATTGTTTGCTGTATAATATTACGCCTTTTGCTGTCCGGATATCACCACAAGTCAACGTGAGGCTTGCGTCACATCAAATTCGAGCCAATAATTATGGCAAAAGTGAGACACGGAGACGACACACAGGTCCAAAATGGCTCGGGGCTGCCGTTAGTGTCACAAGCTTGTCTCGAATTTATGTTTTCATTTATAGGCAATAACGGCAGCACACCCCCGCACGACTGCAAACACATTATTTACTGTACGCCGTACCTCTGCCTTGGGCGACCATGTGCCACAAAATGCGTTAATTCAATTTTATTACGCATACGCAGTGTGTGTCGGGCACAAAAAGACATGTGCACTGAGGCAGGTTTTGGAGAGTGCCTTTGAAGTTGCGAGTGAATGAGTGAGTGTGTGTGCCTGCTCATATCTGCATTGCGTCAGAGTGAAGTGTGTGTTTAGCACGGGAGAGTGTGTGTGTGTGTGTTGATTTACTCCTGGTCACACTTCCCTAGCAGCAATTAATTAGTATGTCCTTGTTTTCTTATCTAGGCGATCCTATTGGTTAACCACGATTTGGGGGTTTAAATAAAGCAGTCTGCTCCGCTGGCGCCTGCACATAGTCCGGCTTGGCCACGAACACCGGTGGCGGATACGTAACACAGGTGGGGATTTTGAACTCGGAGCGGACTCCGCTATTGGCTGGACCCACATTGAAGGGATTGAAGGGCTCTACGTCAAAGTGATCGGGAAACATGTTGTCCTTTTTGAATGACAATTGCCTGGGGATTCAATATGGTTTCTATCTTAATGCTCTTGCTTTGTCATGGTCACTTACTTGGCTAGGTTTTGAGATGTTTTTGGGCCTGAACTCGGTACTGAACAAATTTGATTTTTTTGTGTGGCTTTAGCTTTCACAAATTCCAAGGAAAAGTGACGTAAAAGGCAACATGTATCAGTAA
Source organism: Drosophila tani (assembly GCA_008042535.1). Taxonomy (NCBI): domain Eukaryota; kingdom Metazoa; phylum Arthropoda; class Insecta; order Diptera; family Drosophilidae; genus Drosophila; species Drosophila tani. The sequence goes on from VNJO01000539.1 coordinate 55,720, forward strand.
GTTTAGAAGCGCTCTACCAAGCTGGAAACTTGGATTTACACAATAGAAATATTTTTCCTATAAATTGGGGTTTCCCTAATGAAGACAACTTGAATTCCGGACCTATTTTTATCGCACATCTCATTCAAAATACCTTTGCTTGCTCTGTGTACATCCTTTTGTCTCTCTCTTGGCTTATCCTGGTTACTTTAAATCCTGAACTGGCTTTTAATTAAAAATGCCTCATCCCTGCTTCTTTTTTTGCGATCCTATTGGTTTCCCATAATTTGGAGGTTTAAATAAGGCAGTGATAGTTTTCGTGTATAATTTTCCGAATTAATCATTGGGACTAATATTATGTTTTACAGGTTGTTTTAATTAAGTAAAAACTTATATTATTTATCTCTTCCTTCTAATTTTCTTTTAACTCCAAAGAGTGATCTAAAAAATAGAAAGAACTCTGGTCACAACTAACAGAACTAATTTATCTTTGCTCCTCCTATCTCCTTGCAAACTAGAAATATTTGTAAAGAAACCACCGCCTACGTATTTCCACCTTTTTTAATATTTTATGCTCTTTATAGGCGCAATGTGGGTTGCATCTGATGGCGTTGCCACTTTTGCCTTTGTGCAATTGCTTTTTGCGGATATTGTTGTTAGTTTTACTTTTGAGATCCGTGTTGGTTGGCGCGCGCTGTTTGTTTTTGCATTGTGCGGATGGCGCTTTTGTTTTACACGGCCGGCATTGAGATCCTGGTCCTGGTTTTTGCAGCCGCCAGCCTCTCCTCCGGCTGCCGTGTCCTATTTGTATCCCGTCTGTCGGCCGCACACACACACACACTCACTACCTACGCCCGCATTTATGTCTATTGGCGCGCGTCCATTTCCATTTCATTTCCGTTATTGCAAAACTTTTCGTATTAAATATATTTTTCTCTCAACATTTGTTTCATTTCGAAGCCCTTTGCCGCTGCTGTTGTAGTTGCTGCTGGTTTTTGCACTTTGGCAAAACTGTTTGTTGCTGTTATTTCTGGTACTTTATGCGCCGTGGCCATTATTGCAGTTGTTTCCTTTATTGTACAAGTACAAGCATAAAAATCGCCGCATTTCCATATAAATATTTTGCCTCGCCTTCGCCTCATTTATTGTGGCCTACTTACGGGCGAGTGTGCTCGGGCCAGCGGCAAACAAATTGACATGCAATTAAATGTAAGCCACAAGCATTTATTATAATTGTTTCGGGTCCCCCTTGCCTCTCGCCCCTTGTCCCCTTTATCGCTCTCCCATTTTCCCAGCTTCCCAGGCCCCCGGCCAAATTGTTGATGCTGATTAGGCAGCAACCGGCAACAAACTAACATTGTTGTCGTCCTCTGGCAGCTGCAATTAGCATTCTGCGCTGTAATAAATAAAGTAAAATTAACCACAATACACCAAACAAAACTCTCGACCGCATTGTCCCCATTATTTAAATTCTCAAAAAGTCAGAGCGAAAGTTTGTTCAGTATTTGTGATTGACTTTAAATTTTGGGAATATTCTTAGCTTATCTTCAAACTAAAGGAATAATGGATAGTAAAAATCTCTACCTAATAAAAATTAAATACAATAATTATATTTAGATATTAACTTAATTAAACTCCAGTATACTGTTGTCTACAATTATTAATGGTACAAATTTTACTCGCAACTCAGACTCCCTTTACAAGATCTGTTTATTTACTTTCTGCAATACCCACGTTGTATTTTTAATGAAGGCAAATATTTTTATGTTCGCATCACCATTTGGATATCCCTTTTTTTTCAATACCTAGCATCGGTTTGCATTTATTTTGCAAAATTAAGCGCATCTTTTTTCTGCATATTTTATGGGCCAACGCATTCACAACGCACCAGTGACCACAAATTTTTAGCGCATTTGAATTAATGACACCGAATGTCAGCAAAAAATGTTTAACCGCAAATCAGGTTAGTTTTCTCTTTCCTGCCGTTTGGCGCATCTGAAAAAAACCTTTGATTTCGAAAATAATGAATGTTTAAACTGCTAATTTCCGTTTTTATTTTTCGGTTTAACTCAACAGCAAGCAATTGTCAATAACTATTGGCGTATTTATTCTTCCCGATATACTGATTAATCCTTAGGAGAGGACGGCGTCGCTGAACCAGAATGTCATGCGGTCTCCCTGAGACATTTTCCGCGGCACGGTGGTCGAGTATTGTCGAGCCACCGAATTGTATCGCGGGAAGTTCTCATTGAGAGAGTTCAGGCGATGAGCCAAGTCTGCAGCCTGCTCGGTCAGGGATTTCCCGTAGGACAGGCCAGTCTCGGATACCAGATTGTTGCGGCTCTCCTTCACAGTTGTCTCGGCGGCGGCTTCCTTGGTATTCTCAGTTGGCTTTCCTGGTTTTAGGGAATGCTCAGAGCTGGGATCAGATTTATCAGATGACTCAGTAGACGAGCCCTTGGTATTGGATTTGGCAGAGCTCTGAGTGGCTGTCTCTGATACTTTTGATTTAAGAGCGGTGAAGGACATTCTTTCTGGCTCAAAGGGCTTTTGTGACTTCAAGATCGACTTTGGAGTTAGGGTGGTGGTTGAATCATATCTGTTAGATATTTTTGAGGCCTTGGTCGCAATGTTCACTCGCGATGACTTGCGCTTCTTGGAAGCCACACTCGTGCCCGATGTGGATCCTTTGGGCTTGCCCTGTCCACTCACCTGGCGATTAGACCTCACCGGCAGCAAGGTTCGGATTGATTCCGTCTGCTTCGGGTTCTGGTTTTCGATAATCTTTACCTGTGCTTCCGCACAATCATCCAAGCGATCTGTCTCGTGAATTGCCGCCGCCTGCTGCTTGGCCAGGGCCATCTCATCTCTGATGGCCTGCGAAATGGCCACCCCGCCCTGCTTGGACTTGGCCGACTTCAGAGTGTTTTGGGAGGCTGATCGGAGAGCAGCCTGCTCCGCTGGCGCCTGCACATAGTCCGGCTTGGCCACGAACACCGGTGGCGGATACGTAACACTGGTGGGGATTTTGAACTCGGAGCGGACTCCGCTATTGGCTGGACCCACATTGAAGGGATTGAAGGGCTCTACGTCAAAGTGATCGGGAAACATGTTGTCCTTTTTAAATGGCAATTGCCTGGGGATTCAATCTGGTTTCTATCTTAAAGCTCTTGCTGGTTCATGGTCACTTACTTGGCTAGGTTTAGAGTTGTTTTTGGGCCTGAACTCGGTACTTTCCGACTGTATTTTGATCAGCCAAATTGGATTTTCTGGTTTTTGTGTGGCTCTCGCTTTTACAAATTCCAAGGCAAAGTGACGTAAAGGGCAACATGTATATCTACCATGTTGTAAACTCAGATTTGCCAGTTTGTTACACTATAGAAATATTTTTCCTATAAATTGAGGTTTCCCTAATGAAGTCAACTTGAATTCCTGGGCCTATTTTTATCGCACATCTCATACAAAATACCTTTGTGTGCTTCCTTTTGTCTCTCTCTTGGCTTATCCTGGTTACTTCAAGTCCTGCACTGGCTTTTAATTAAAAATGCCTCATCCCTGCTCCTTTTTCATCTTACTCTCTATACAAAATCAGCAGGTACGTGCTGATAAGGCGGAAGATCCTTTGACAGTATTATCTGCCTGCTCTTGAGACCCTGCCTGAAATTAATGAGCTCTCAAGCAGAGGGGCAGAGGAATTGCTGTCAGTGATTCAGTGACTTTTTTTTTATAGAATTGGCTAGTGTTTCGATCAACGTTTCGGTGTCTGACTAAAAATTTGAGTATTGAAATTCGAATAAACAGAAGACGAAGTGCAACATGTACAGATCGGCAGTTAGTCAGCAGCAGCAAGTGCAGGGCCAGGGACCACAGAACGGTCCGGTCATGTATGGCACCGGCCTCGTCTTCGGGGGAAATGTGTATCCGGTGCTGGTCGACGGAGTGCCCATGCAGCCGCCCGTGGGCGCTCACCAGGCGGCGGTGCAGCAGCGCATGCAGATGCAGCCGAGGCCACAGGCTCCACTCCCTCGCCTCCAGACTCCTCATACCATGGGCCATGGCCATAAGCCCGTCATGACTCCCAAGCCGCTTACGCCTCAGCCTCTCTTTCAGCGCGGTGGCGCCCGTGCAGGGACATCGTTCCGTGCCAAGCAGACATCGCCGCAGAATCAGCAGGCCTTTGGCAGGTTTCCCGGTGCTGCTGCTGGCCCTGGACCGAGTCCGAGTCCAGGTCCAGCCATGACCCAGCAGCAGCCCCAGTACAACAACCAGGCCATGATGCAGCAACTGCAGCAACAGCAGCAGCAACTGCTACGGCAGCAGCAACTGCTACAGCAGCAGCAGCAGCAACAGCTGGCGGCAATGGGCCGTTCCAACGGCTCCTGCAACTTCAACTACAATGTGCAGCCGAGTGCAGGAGGCGATTGTTCCGCCAGCTGGAACGGCTATGCCATGATGCAGCCCTCGGACGCCAGCAAGCCCTACATGTTCGGCTGGAGTCCCAGCGACTGAGGCAACTGAAACCTCCAATTTTTAACCGCTGTCCCGCCTGCATTAGCTGTGATCATTAAAACGGTGTTGTACTATCGAATCAAGCGAAAAAAAATGAGCTCTTTTGTCTCGGACTGGGAAATGCAGCTTAAGTGGACATTTTTTTCCCCTTTGCCTTGGGGAAAAGCGATGCCATAATTTGCCCTAGCCGTCTGCTCTCCGCTTTCGCACTTCATCGAGCTCTGAGGCTGCTGCCCTCCGGCGTGGGAGGAGCTGTCTCCGCTCCGGAGGGTTGGTCTCTCGTCATTTAGTGGTGAATTTCCGTCTTAGTTGGCAACGAACGTCAGACGTGACATTTTGCAAATTCCGTTTTCAGCATTTTGTAATCGTTCTCGCATACGTGGCCCACCGAGAGGGGATTCCCCGTGTCACCAACGAAGCTCCTGCTGCGGTGCTGCTGGTGACACTTGCACAGGTTGAGCGAATTGGTGGAGGTGCATGTGTGAGCGAAGTGGGTTGTAAGTGGTTTGGTAGTGGTTTCCGATTTTTCACTGGCTCTGCCACTGCTGATGATGATACCCCAACGGGGGCAGGGATGACTTATGCAGTGGCATTAAATAGCGAAGCTTTTTTGTTTTAAATTATATCCCAAAAGCAGCTCTTTAATTTTATGTAATTCTATTTAAAGTAACCTAACAGATAACATAAGAGCTCAAAGGCAAATAAGTGTTGGTATGGCGCATGACTTCTAATCTACATTCCATTGAGGTCTACCACAGCTTTGAGATGTCATAAAAATCAGCTTCTGGATTTCTGAAAATTGTGTTAATTAAACCCCTGGAAATGTTCAGGATGTTCGCTTTCCCAGCATCCGGGTTTCCCCCTCACTCTTTGATAATTAACATTATTTCTATAAATAACTTTCTTTGCGGCGCACCTCCGGAGCTAAGCTCTTGACGTCATCGGACTTTTGTTGGAGAAATTGTAAGCCGCCAGCTGCATGTTGGCAAACACACACACACAGCACTGCACACTCCCCCCCTCTCTAATGATGATCCCTAAAGTCAACTTGCTAAAGTAACAAGAGCCCGAACATCCGCACACATCCGCACCCTGAGACAGCGGAGCCATAAGCACACAGTGGTATTAACGCCATAATTCGTAAGTTACACACACACACTCTCGCACACACTCACACAGGCGCCGCAGAAAGGATTAAGTTATATTAAAGTTGTGAACGCTGCATTTTGAGTTCGCCTCCTTGCGGCCTGGCCAAAGGAACCCGCACAGGATCTTCGCTGGCATAAAGAACCCGCCCGGCCGACCGTCCGACCGGCCGAAAAGTGCGCTATGCAAATTCCATCTGACCCACATTTATATAATAATAATATTCGGAGCGCCGGGCACGCTTTAAATGCAATATATGGCATAAGTTTACGCATTGCAATCAACTCTGGCACAAAAAAAAAGGACCCCGTGGCCGGTATAAATTTGCAATATTTTTATATGCTTGCAGTCGCTGGTATTTTTTCGCCAGCAACTTACAGGTCAAGTGTTAATTTTTATTCTCTTTACTATTTGTGCTTTTCATATTTTTTATTGTTCTCTTCGTTGAGCAAATGTTTAATTTAAAAATTTAATTTACTTTGACTCGAATAAAAAGGAACAATAACAAAACCAAAGACTACTTGAGGAGCAGAGGGAAAGGGAATTAAATTAAATGCTTTGACTTGCCTTGCCTAGATATTTCTCCATCCAATTCCATTTACTTTGTGCTTTTGTTAATTATCGGAAAACAGTCAAAGGTTTAATAGAATCTTGATCAGTTGATAGGGACATTGCACTCTCATTACTTCAATGCATTGCAATTCCAGTCTGGATATACTTACCGCGTCTGATTAGATTGGTTGTTTGGCTGCTGCTGTCGGCGAGCATTTTGGCGATTTTAATCCGTAACCTGTCATATAAAATTCACGTTGCTGGAAGCTTCTTAACACTTTGCCGAAATATGCTTTACGACCCCGGCGTGTCTAATAAAACTTATATGTCTGGGAGCCATAAAAACCCACGTAGCAGCACAATTCCATACCGAATGGCAAACGAATCTTAGGCCAGACCCACCGTTCGAGGAGCCAACTTGTTGAAGTGTTTATTGTTTAGAATCCCGCGGCGTCGGCATCGGAATACATAAAACATTTTTGTTGTAAATAAAAGATATGCAGATGAGAGTCTGGGAGTGCGAGATATAACCTTTTCAGGTTCAACAAGATTGCGGTGGCTCCTTGGAAATTCGATACAGTAGCAAGAGGTTTTTCTGGCAAAGTTTCTTTGGGTTTAAATGTAAAAAAAAAGATAGCTCTTTAATTTGTCAATTAAATACATTTTTTTTATGATAAAATATTGATATTTATTATTTAATATTAATTATATTGGCCATTAAAATTCTTTATTTTTTAAAATAAATATTTTTGGTAATCACATGAGAAAGGTGTCAGATCGACCCAGATATTCCCCCCAAGCACACTTATATTATATTTAAAAACCATTATGGACAATGGAATGACTCGCAGAAGCACCAAGGTGAACCTTCGCACCTCGCGGATGTCCCGCCGGATGCGGACGTCCGTGGCGAGCAACAAGAGCAAGGAGTCCGTTGAGGAGCAAACGGTGGAGCTACCGCTGGAACCCAGAATCATTCAGCAGCGCGTCTTTCTCTACATTCAGCTGAACGAGCTGTCCAAGCTGCCGGACACTGGCTATCCGATGGAGCTGCACCTGTACCACGCGAAGAGTTCGCTGCAGAAGATGCAGGAGCGGTACACCACCGAGACGGTTATCTACCAGCGCGAGTTCGGCCTGAAGAAGCCGGTCTTCGCCATGGGCGTGATGCAGGACGACATCGAGGACATGAACACGTTCAGTGACAATCCGCTGCTGATTTCCCTCTACCAACGGATACCCAGGCACCGCAAAGGGGACTCGGACAGGGCCAAGTTGAGCCTGATGGGTGCTTCCTCCTCGTACACAGAGCCATCGGAGAGCAGCACTACCAAGAAGTCCAAGAAGTCGCGAAAGACAAGCAAAAAGAGTTCCGATCTCTGGCTGCTCGGGGAGGGTGAAGGCGAGGGCGAGGACACCTTTGTAGAGGAGCGCCTGGAGCTGCTCTCCCGGGGCCACTGCGATCTGCTGCAGCTCTTCCAGCGGCGTCGCTTCATCAGCGACATCACAATCCTTCTGTATCCGGCTCACAAGAGCAAGGCGAAGCCGCTGGAGACCGATGCCAAGGTCACCTCGAGCAGCGTGTGGCACATGTACTCCATTCTGCCCATCCTCAAGAACTTTGACTTCACCAACCTGGCCTTTGTGTCCCTGGAGTCGATCTACAATGTGCCCGAGGAGCTGCACTTGCAGGCCATCGATCTGGGCCTCAGCGTGTCCTTCCGGTCGATTCAGCCGATTGATGAGGAAGGCTCTTACAAGGTCATTCCCCTGTGCACCTTCTCGGGATTCGGATCGCAGATCATCAGCGAGCAGAGCACGAGCGTTGTCTGGGAGAACCTCAAGCGGGATATTAACCCGCACGTGCACTTCTGCTACAACCAAATGGAGACCAACTCGCGCATCAAGCTGCCGCGCCTCTTCCGGATGCTGCTGTGGGAGCAAGACGTTAACTTTCTCAGCTATCAGATCGATCCTGTCACGGACTACGCCCTCATCAACAACTCCCTGCACCGCTTCGTCCTCAACGAGGAGATGCGAAAGATCCTCGAGGAGTCTGTAGTGAACAACCAGTACGAGTTGCTGCTGCATCTGTACAAGGAGACGCCCGACAATGTCCTGTACGAGGGCGTAATTAATCCGAGTATTTTTGGGTATCCAGGCGGTAAGTGGTTCAGATAAAACATAAGGAAATTATTATTAAATTTATTAACCTTCGCTTTAGTAAATTATTGCCGGTTTGCCACCCGCCTGAACCCCGTTAACGTGCCCGAAATCGACCTTCACCCTCCCTCGGATGCCCTTGTCATGGGCCCCATGTTCTGCACCTTCAAGATCTGCTTCTTTCAGCCGATCTGCGAGCGGAACGAGCCCCTCGACAAGTACAACGAAAGCATACTGAAAAGGAGCAAGCTGCGCCGCTGCTTCGACATCCAGCTCCTGAAAGAGGATGAGGACGAGAGCGATGTGTGCTCGGAGCTATACCGAGAGTTCGACAAGCTCATCGCCGATACCATAGAGATCATCATCAAGAAGGATGTGCACAACATCGAGGACAAGCAGGACTTCTTCTGCTGCCTGCTGGGCAACCTGAGCAACCTGCTGCTGAAAATATGCGGCTGTGACTTCAACACTCGAATGCCAACGACCACGAACATTGAGTTTAGAGTGGGTTTAGTATTTATTTTCTTATATTTATAATTGATTTTTATGATGATTTTGATTTAGGAAATGCTGACGCACATGTACAAGGAGTTGATGGATCGCATCGAAGATATCCTCACTGCCTCCAGCTGGGAGAGTTGCCACCACTGTGAGTACGATCAGCAGGGTCTGAACAGGCTGATGGATGAAATGCGTCTGGTGGCCAGCATTGGCCAGCGGGACCTGGCCATACACATGTACGACGAGATCGACAGGAGCACCACCAACCGAGTCATCTTCGGCTTCGACACTCTGCTGAACAGTGTCGAGAATCTGCAGTTCCAGCAGGCGGCAAAGTACTTCACGAAGCCGAGGACCACCGACTGGCGAGGTGAATACTTTACGTGAGTAAACATTTCTTAGAAAATATATGAACTGGAGACTACAAATATTTTTTAAATATAATTCCTTCATAGCACAGCCTGCTATTACAGCTCTATGTGGACTACATGATGGATTTGAGGTCAGAAGACAGAGAGATCTCCACCGCGGCCTATACGAATATGCTGGAGAACCTGCGCCAGTTCGCCACCAAGCAAAATCTGGAAGTGGAGCCCTGGATCCTGCTCCACTGCTATTACAAGCAGCAGAAATACCTGCCAGGAATGGACTTCACGCGTTGGAAGTTCGAGAACCTCTATGAGGTTCCCGGACAGAAGCTCGACTTCTCTCCGGGCTCCCTCTACGAGCTGTACCTGCCCGAGGACTTTGAGATGAACATCAAAAGCACCGCCATGAACACCAAGTTCTATCCCGTCTTCAAGCTTTTTGCTCGCCTGGGAGCCTACGTCTTCGCCGAGGTTGTGTTCGCCGACATCGAAAAGTGCTTCACGGAGGTCGAGGCCTATCTCATAAGGACCACCCTGAAGATATTGCAGCGCCAGATCGATGACAAATTCAGGGTGCAGCGATTTCCCCCCGACAAAAGTGTGTATGGAAAGAAGATGGTAACTCACTGATATTAGATCCCTTAAATGATTTTAATTCATGAAATTAATTATCTTTAGCGGAGCTATCAACTGCACATCAATGGCAGTGCGGAGTATTCCCGTGGACGCTGCGACGAGGCCCTGAAATACTTTGAGGAACTGCTGGCCGTGACGGAGCCGGATGACCAGCCCCTTTTCAAGCTGAGCTTTATGCGCCTCGGACAATTGGCCCACGAGAGGGGCCTATACGAGTTGGCCATCAATGCCTTCGACACGATTCCCACCGCTAAGAAGCACAAAATGTTTCTGGCCAACTATGGCAAGGGACTGGCTCTCTACTACGTAAGTCCTAACTTAATAGAGGTAAATGCAGCTCATGTAACACATGTAATCCATAGCTGAATCGCCTTGAAGAAGCCATCCCTTACCTGTCCCGCTGTACTGAGATGGACATCTTTATTCCGGATGTCTGGGGTTACTTGGCCACGATCAACCTGCGATTGAATCGAAATAAAACGGCCTTGGAGTGCTGGAAAGTGGCCAAGCAGGTGAGTGCATTTCATAATCTCCTACAGAGTCCATTCTTAGAGTGTTCCCATTGAAGTTTCCCGAACTGAGCATCAACAGCAAAGTCTATGCGGAGCTGGACAAGATTAACTTCTCGGACGTCCATCTGCTGGTCGATGACGATGGAAATCCCGCTGAGAAGATGGACAGACTTGACTTGTTTGCCTTGTAAGGAGGCCTTTCGAATATCTTGGGGAAATGTTGTTTGTGTCCCCCCCCGACAGGTAGAGGGTCCTAAGTAAACACATCTGGAGTCACGCGTTTCATCAAGTTTTAGCCGCATTTATAACTAAAATTTAGAGCCCGTATTTAGCCCGAATTAAGTGTCCGCATACGCACAGCCTTGTGCGATATGTTAACAAGGCATTTCGGTCCTCGATGTCCTTCGCCTGCCTCGTCGAGCTGGCGCTTGTCAGAATTTTGCGGCAGCGGCGGCGGCACAAACGTGAATATGCCAACACAATGCATTTTTGGCCAAGGGCAAACCGCCACACCAAATGCAAAAACAAAACCGACAGCAGCAACAGCAGCAACAACAACAACGACAAAACAGAAACAAGTGAGATACGTAGTTAAACCCTTTTGGCCAACACTCAACCCATGACAGGTGTTTGCTCTGCAAACCGTGTGAGGGTCATAGGAACTTCGGGAATCGTTTGCTCGGCTTGAGAAATTTCTTAAATTTATTTTTGCTTAAATTTTATCAAGCGCCTTATACTTCAATTATTCCTACACATGTTTATTTTTTTTTTAGCATTTTGTGGCAGTAAAAATTAAAATTTTTGGCATCACTATAATGCTGTTTGAGGCGTGTAGGAAAATATTATTATTTTAATTATTAACAGGAAGTAATTACAAACTATTAAATACCCGGCTATTATTATTTCAACCTTACCATAAAATGTACCTTATTATGCTCTTCATATCCTACGATAATTTAATTATCCTAATTTATTTATCATTCATTCTGACATTGGCTTCTGTTGCTCCGAGTTTGATATTGATATTTAACTTTCTCTGAGCCCATTCCCCGGAAGAGCATTCACTATTCGCTCTCCTGGCCACCATCCAGTGTTGTGCTGTTTTTGTTTACCTGGCAGCGAGTGCTCTAAAATCCGCTTTGACAGCTCGCCTGTCAGCTCAACTCAAACCGAGCCAGGAGGGTGTTGGCCGGGATGCCTGTTTTGGGAGTAGGGAAGGCCAAGGGTTGTGGCTGGGGGATGCTGTACACTTTTTTGCTTGTCTTGTGTCGGGGCAGACCCTCAACTACATATGCTAATGACGAGGCAGGCGGCGGCGGTGGGGCAGCCACTCAGCTGGGGCTTTTGAGCTAGTTTAAGGCCAACAACTCTCGGCTACTGGGCACACACTCGCACACTCTCGCACACTGGAAGACACACATTGGCTTCATCAAAATGAAATTTGTGAGCAAACACACACATAAAGTGAATCACGTAAGCAAGCCAGGTAGTTTGGGGGACACAGGACACATGCTGCTAATGTTTTAAGATGGCTTTAAAATGCATTTTAGTCGATGTGTCACACTAGCTCCTCCGCATCCGCATCACGCATACGCCGTGTGTGCCGCCCGGCGAAAGGAAGCTTTTGGCACCCCGGCGCAACAATATCAATTAGACAAATGCATTTACATACTCCGATTGCAGATGGCATCCGCCATACCTCCCCGCCGAAACAACAATTGCAATTTAATGTGCTGCCTGCGCGCTCGCTCGGTAATGATAATGTTGTTATGTGCCTATTATGGCTGTTGTTTGTGGGCTCTGCGGCGTCTGCCGGGGTCTACGAGGTCTGAGAGGGCCCGATTTGGGTCCGGCTGCGAACACATGTCATTAGCATTTGCATTATGCGAATTTTGCTGTCTGACAGCACTCAAAGTGATGCAGTTAGCCGACAGCACCCGCGGGGACAGGCGTCCGAAAGCACCAAATGAAATTAAAGCTGCACCACAGAACGAGACCTAATCAATTGATGAGTCCGGGGAACCGAAGTGGATAATGTAAATTGCACAGCTTTAACTCTGTGACACCGATCTCTTATTTCTGCATAAATGCCCCCAGAAAATAATGCATTATGGTTTCTCGTTTACAAGAAATAATCCTAGTAACAGGCTGCCACGTTTGCGTACCCTTACGAAATATTAATCCGTATGAATTTCATATGCCGAAATTCCGAAACAAGGCCGAATGCCAAGCTCGTTTCAACCTTGGGCAGACGGAAGGAGCCAGCGTGTGGCGTACGGAACCTTAAGCAATTTCTGATCAAAATATGCGATGGACAGGCTAATATGCAAATACCACCTAAGCAGCTCAGACGCAAAGCAGCTCAACTTAATGCTGAAATAGCTCAGCCACCGCACATATCTCCAGCTCAGGCTAATAACACAGCAGAAAAAGTGTAAAAAAATGTGGATAGGATAGGAGTACTCGGGAAAACTACAACAGCTGCCTGCGCCGCTGGAAAGTATGCAAAAGATTTCGCCTGGAATTAAGTTAGCAAAGAGCTAACGTGAAATTTACACCAGAATGGCCATGGATTTGGGCGCGGGGCAGGAGCGGAGAAAATGTTTGCTCGGGTGTGACATGAAAATTTCATTTGAAATTGAATATGAAAAAAGCGACGCTCGTGTGCGCCGCCTGTGCGACAGCTGCTGCAATTGACAATTATTATTATTGTCAGTGCGAATGAAAGGCAGCACTCGTACTCGTAGTCGGGGGTTTTTCGGGGACTTGGTTGGTTGGTATTCATACTCGCATGACACCCGTGTAGCTCATAACCGAGCCCCGAAAATGCCTCGACATCCGCCGGCTTCAATAAAATTCAATGGTCGCATTAAAATCATTTAAATTCTATTGTTTTGTTTGTTTTTTTCTTGGGGTTTTCGGATTGTCATGTATTTTCTTTACGACTGTCAACCGCACACACACGCGAATGGATTCGGGAACGGAGTGCTGGGACACACACACGGCGACTCTCGCCGCATAAGCTGTTTTCGCTGCGGATTTAGGCGATATCAGCAAATGCATATTTAATGGCCCTGCGATCAATACGATATGCGTGCCGTACCCCCGCGATTCGCGCTCCCGATTAATGCAATTTAAGTCCTCAAACAGGCTTTTGTGTAAGGCTTTAAGGGGGGCTTCAAATTGAAAATATAGAGAATCGATTTAGAATATTTGGTTACCTTTATTTTGGGTGGCAGGCTAAAGCTTTTGCTTTTATTTATCCAAATAAAATCAATTTCCATATATTTAGCAGGAATATATTTGTTTATTACCTAGGAATTTTTTGTTAGTTAAAGCTATATAAGTTATTGATCCTTAATATTCCGGAAATTTATTTCAGTAAGGGATATATTTACTTACTTAGTGAAAGAGTCTGCTAAATATGTTTTCCCTTTACTTATCTTATTTTTTTACTTACTTTCCACCTATAAATATATTCTTAACTCTACCTCCCTTTGCCAAAAATTCTTAATCGAATTCAGGAACCCCAAAATGAAATCGTTGGCGTCACTTTAAAATCATAACAGCCAAAACGGAGTGGCACCTTCTGCCATCTGCCTTCCCCTTCGGCCTTTCTGCTTTCCCCTTTCGCCCTCACACTCGCTGTGTGGTGTTTGCAAATTCTCAACTTGCGAAAAAATCGCGAGAACGAAACACGTTGAGTGTGCACAGCACGCATTTGCAGAGCGGAGAAGGGGTAAAGGACTTTTGGCTTTGGCAAGGATCTGCCTTGTTTGCATAATGCCAGGCAGTCAACACCGCACCCCGCACACACACTCATTCCTAATGCCACACTCACACACTCACTTGCCATATTGTTGGATTGTTGGAGAGAAGAATAAGTCAGCGGTTTTCATTTTACAATTTGATAGCCGAACAGGAATTTTCTGCTGACAGCAGACGGCGGAGCAAAAAAGCTATGGCAAAAGGATTTCCACTTTTGTCCCGTTGATTTGTTTGTTGATTTGCGTAAGTAGCGTTTGGGGGGCGTGGCCAGGTCCTAAATCCCTTTGGAACTGCTTTATGGGCGAGATGTTTTTCCATTTGTCGCATTTATAAATTATTTAAAGTGGCAAAGCGCCAGCTCGCTCAGCCTGGCCTGCTGATGAATGTGTGTGCGCTGACCATCATTGACCCCGTGACCCCAAAAGCAGTGGCATATATGTAGGCAAACACTGGCCACTCGAGCACATACTACTTTTGAAAAATATACACAGAAATATTTAAATTGTTTAGGTAATTAGTAATTTTAATAAACTTTAGAGGTGAAATATTGCGCATACGCCAGGTGGGCCAGCTTGAAATTCCATCATAAGATATCTTCACCTCACTTTTATATTTGATAATCTGTTCCCCAATTTCTGAATATTATTTTTAATAATAAAAACTATAATAAATACATTTTCCCAAGTGCACACACAGGCAGATGGACCAGTGACATGAGCGACCATAAACAGTGGCTAAACAAGGTGCTTAAATTATGCCACAAGATCTGAAAAGCGGCTGTAAATAACTAGCCGGACCAGGCTCCTTCGCCCGCCCACATCCTTCCGCCCCTCCAGGGGCATGCATTCATATTTATGGTTGTCTATCTGTGGCCCCCACGTCCTGCTGCTGCTGGCCCAGATGACAAGGCCATGCGTCGCCTGCCACAAGCTGTAGTGTGCGCCGCCCTTGCCGCCCTTGCCGCCCGCCCAGCTGATCCTGCTCCTGGCCTGCTGCTGGTTGTTGTTGGCCTCATGGCTGGATGACTTTGGTTTTGAGAAATCAACGCGTACATATGTGCAGTGGAGGTGTTGTGTGGGTGTGTGCGTGTGTGTGCTGTTGTGGACGTGGATGTGCGCTATTTGCCCGAGTGTTTGTGTTTGCTCAGCGCTACTCAGCTGCTTGCTGTTTGCACACACGTATATGAATATCAGCGGCCAGCGTTTAGCTTCTGATGCCCTCCCAGAGTTGCCATTTTGGCGGTTTTTCGGCCAGGCTAAGGACTGCGGCAAAAAGTTTCGGTCTTGGATAACACTCCAAAGTTGTTAGCGGTTGCGGTGCCTGGAGTCTATTTCTGTCGCTCATCTATTTTGGTTTCGGGACTTGGATGAAAGGTTTTTGTCAACTGCAACTAGTGTCTCCACTTTCAGCTGTAGTTTTATTAATTAAAATCTATAAAAATTGTACTGCATTATAGAATAAAAAGTTACCTAATTACCGAAGTACATCTAGCCTAAAAATTCCATAACGTTTTTAAGAGTTCTAGGTCAATAATAAAGTATTATTATGGTACCGTTTACAAAATAAATACCTGGGCTTTTTAAAATGATAAAATAAATTAAATAATGTATTTATTACTGTATGAACTTAATTTATTTAATGTTTTAACAGTCGGGTTGTAAGTTTTATTTATATTCACAAATAAATTATAGAGTTTCTTATACAAAAAGCTGAGATTTTTACAAAGCAAGCACCTTTAAACATTTGATTAATGCGAATCTGCTCACAACCTCTGTTAGTTTCCATAAATAGAGATAATCCCTATTATAAGGGATAATGTTTCATCTAAACACATGTTATCATGCTGATTACATTTAAAGCTCATCTTTATAGTTTCCCCTATTTTCAAATACCATTTTTTGTCTGTGCATCGTCGTTGTTGTGGGTGCGGTTATCTGCCTATCCGAAAACGGGGCTTCCTTCCTTCCTGCTCGAAACGATTTTAATTAAAATCGGATTCAGCATAGACGATTTCCGGAAATTTAATTGTGTGTGGCTGCAAAACTTTGTTTACATTTCCAGCAAGCCGTTCAACCTGTGTCTTTGATCCCGAGCTGCCCCATCGTCCCTGGCCCTGTACCTGTCCCCGGGAGACGACGACACCCTCTAAGCAATAGCTGTCAGTTGCCACTAAAAACAATATAAACTGTGGATGCAAAGGAAGGGAAATGAATGTGTGTGTGTGTGGCTCGGTCGAGAGCGAATGGTGGCAAAGATAAAAAATAATAAAAATTCATAAATGAATGCTTGAGCGCTTCTTGACACACGGAAGTTGGCCACCGGATGTGGATATATGCATGTATATGTGCGCCACTTGAGCACAATGATGGCTGTTCTCTGCGGCTGTGTGCGAGTGGGGGGTGGCAATCACAATCCGAAAGACAAACGTCCTGCTGACTTGAATTTTGGTGTTGTTAGCAGTTCCGGCTTTAAGGGGCAGCATAAAACCATTTATGGTATTTATTTTATGTCCAGCACGAGGAAGAGGGCCCCGAAAAATTGTTGACAATTTTCTATTTTAATTCTACGAATCGGAAGCCAGTCCCTTTGGAAACCCGGCCATGGAATTCGAGTTCATCTGCCCTGAGGTATGCAGGACTTAAATTTATTGGGCGGACACGCCCCCGCATTTCATTGCGCCCGACTGACTGACACATCCTTTATCCTTTTCCGCTTGCGGCCCGCAATGGGGCAATAATAAACAGTTTCCGTCACTTGTTTGACATATCTACAAGGCGCAATCTGATTGTCCTGCTTGCCCCAGTATTTGTGTCCGCATTCGCATTCGTAGTCGTATTTGTGTGCTTAATGATATGTACAAAGGCTGGCCAAACATTAACCCTTTTCGATGCGTGGAAGTGTGTGGAAAACAACGGCCAGGCGAGTGGTCAAATATAAAGCGATTGTGCCGGGGCGATGCGGTTATTGCTTGATTAATTTCCGGTCAAATGGCTCTAGACACTAATGACTATTTAATGTTACAATTTACACTTTATTGATTCGCCCGTATCCGATTGTGTTTGTGTCAGCATAATCGAGGCATTATGTCAAGCTGTCACGGCCAGGCATTAAATTAGCTCTTAAAGGCAACTTTTGTTCACTCGTCATTGCAACTTATGAGCCGCCGCACAAACAAAACAAATTAGCCAAGTTGACAGGGCTCGCATTTAACTGGAAGGCCCTGCAACGAATTTATGCAGCATTTTACTCCGTTCTCTCTCCCCCTGGATTGCTTTCTTTTTCACTCTTTATTTTCCTCGTATTTTTTCTCAGGACAGGAAAAAGTGGTTTGCATTTTGCCTAATGCGACGTTGCATGAAAACGAAAACAGCAACGTAAACAGAAAACAATGTAAGAATTACGATGTCGAGGACAGCCGACTGCCTAATGCTCTTGATGGGTTAATTAATGTCACCGAATTGCATTTCTTTCTTTTAATAGGGAAATAGTGACCTTTAACTAAGTTGTTGTATTTTAATTTTTATATTGCGCACTAAAAATGTTTGATTTAAAAGGTCCCCAAATATAAACCGAATATTTGTTTCCACTGAATTTTCTTTTTTATATACTTCTAGCAAGTACAACTCCGAGTGTAAAACCAAGGCCGAAAAAATACAAGGATAGCGGATATTTTGCATATGCAGAAACACAGACGCTTTGGACTTGAGTGACCCCCGGGGAATGGGGACTCGGATTTGGATACCAGGACCAAGTCCATTCCCAACTGCTGCCTGTCACAAAATTTGCAGCCAAAGTCCGACTTTCCAGTGGTATCTGCGGGGGTATATGGGTTTTAAGGATACCTACACTGAGAGCCCATAATCAGGACTTATCTAAATGGACTGGGCTTTCTTGACAAAACTGCAAAGAAATAGTAAAAAAATTGCCGAAGCTAGTTTCTGTTTTTTTATCAATTTGTTTCTTAGTTCAACTCTGCATTCCTTTCTCTGTAAATATTTCCTCTCAGTGTGGGTTGGGTAAAGCAGAGAAATGCCTTTTAGAGCTCGGTCCGGAGTGTTTTTCAGCTGAAACTAGTTGAGGCTGAGCCTATGGGGATGGGACGCTCTGTGGCTGCTGCTGGACGTCGGAGTAGTCACAGCTATTATTTTCTAGCATTATCTCATCATATTTCTGCCACTGCGTTTGTGCTGGCAAAATTGCTAGAATTTCCTGCTGGCTGCCGCTCCTGGGGAACGGCAACAGGAACAGGATGGGCTGCCGCCTGTTTATGGCCGAGAGATGCCAGCTAATTCACAGAAAATACTCAAGAATTATGTGCTGGCTCCGGCTTATCCCCAGCGAGAAACAGTGCAGCAGCCCTCGTAGTTCATCATGTGTGCCGTGTGTGAGCTTGCGATTCATATCACGTATTTTATTACATCGTTATTCATGATATTGACTCTTGGCGGACGCAAAGTTTTGCCCACCGCCAGAGATATTCAAAGTGCAGTTCAATAGATTTGCCTGCCATAAAGAATACATTAAGTTTAAGGCCCACAGCAGGCAGCACATAATTAAATTGATTTCCACGTTCGTCCCGCCTCGACTCTCCCTGCGATTTATGGCCATGTGCGATAAAGTCAATTTGAGCAAATTGAAAAGCGAGCAACGCGTTTGAAATGTTGCTAAAAATGGCAGCATAAATTGTGTATGCATAAATTATACATGCCAAATTGATACGAGAGCATCCGTTTTTTGGGCATCCGGCAAGAGTTGAAGCATTTCAGGCATTTTCCCCGGCAGAGCGAAAGAGGCAAAAGAAAAATAAATACAAACAGTTTTCCTGGCATAGCCGAGAGCATCAACTTATGAACTATGCGCTTTGTTCAGAAATCTCGCCCCGCCCCGCCTCCGATGTTTGTGTGCTGACTTCGCAAAACCCTCAAATCCCCGACTGCATAAAACTTCCTATCAAAATACCAAAGCAAATATTTATTATCCATGTGTGCGGAGCGAAACTCTCAACTAGACTCGGATCGGCAGCAGCACACACCTCAGCAGAAAGCAGAGACGACAACTACCACCGAAAGTCTAAGGAAATTTCCGAATAGAAATTATTCCTGGCATTTTAATAAACAACTGGAGGCGACTGCGGAGGTGAAGCCACCAGCAAACTATTTTAATAGGTTTTGTAGTGAACATTTTCGAGTCTTTTAAATATTCCTTTATAAGTTCCCGTACCATGCGGCGTATGCGTAATGGAATCAAAGGCAACGTCTGCCGGAATATAAATTGTTTTAGAAACGTTCAAGTGGAAACGTTTGGGCAGGTCCTGTTAATAAATAAAATGCAGTTTTTGATTTCAATAAAAATTGCCAGAAATGAGACAGTGAAGCAATAAATAAAAGGTCAAAGTTAAGGCTCCTTTTGTAAAGTTGTCTATTAGAAAAGAATATATCCTGTTATTTAATAACTCACACCTTTAATAATTTTTTTATAGTAAATTAAGTTTAATGCCTTAATTCTGTGTATATTATCTCTAAGCTTGCTCTAATGAAGAGACCATATTTGCAGCTCCCTTTCGTGCCAGTAACCATTTTTTTGTAGGCCTAATTTAGAATTTTATACAAGCAACACTTGAAGCCTTCCCCGCAATTGCAGCGCATTTTGCGACGTCACTTAAAACAAATAGACAGAAAATAGGAGAGCGAAAGGTGAAGTGGCAGAATTAAAGCAGCAGCAGCTAATTACAAGGCGACCCAATTCTGGGCGAGAGTGCGAAAAAAAGGAAGCCCCTGGCAAGGGTCTGGGCTTGGTTCGGGTCTCGGGGGTCGGGGCTTTTAGGGAGGCGCCAATAAATGGCAACGAGGCCAAGCACCTCCGAAAACAAACAGAGAACCACAGGGAATTGTAGCTTTCCCCCTCTCTCGCCTCGGAATCGTATCTGTGTGCTTGTTTTTTGCTAATTAGCGAATAACCGTGTTTAGATTGCAAACACTCATGCCGGGCAAAAGAAATAACAGACGCCGGCAAATTAATTGCCAAACAAGTGAGTGCAGAGTTGGCAACTGGAAATTGCCGTCGCCCCAGACCCAAACCAGCGGCCACAACAAACCCGAGCCTAATGTCCGCCTCACAAAAACACTAAAGTCGCAGCGAGGGCTGGTACATGGGTTTTCCAAGAGAGTTTTATTTGATTTTTATTGGGAAGAGTATTATTTAGTAAAGCCTTGAACTGTTAACCGAATAGGGAGGCTACTCTATACTACGTTTTATTTAAGTCACCGTTTTTTAAAAGATTTGTCTCTCGAAAATTGGAATTTATAATACAAGATTACGTTTATAATTTCTCATTTAAATTCAATCCCAAGAACATTTAAATTCCTTTTATATTTTTAATAATTATAAATTTAATTTTGTAACCTTTTTACTCCGCCCTCGTAGGGCTGCAGCACGCACTTGTGCAGCAGTGGGGCGGAAAAAAATCCTGACCCCCGGCAACAGACGCGAATGCGGCCGACGACAGCGGCTCTGAAGGTGACGTCGCCACAGCTGCGCTTAGTTAATTAGTTTAGCAGTATGTTGGCCCTGCCTCCCTCCGTGGCCGGACTCGTATCTGTATCTCTGGCCACGTCTGTATCCTGTATCCTGTATCTGTCGCTGTGTATCTGTAGCTGTAACTGTATCCGCATCCGCTGTGTGGAGGAGCCTCCGCCGACTGCGTCTGTCATTTCAGGCCACTGGGATTGGAGCTGTT
Organism: Drosophila tani; assembly: GCA_008042535.1. Classification (NCBI taxonomy): domain Eukaryota; kingdom Metazoa; phylum Arthropoda; class Insecta; order Diptera; family Drosophilidae; genus Drosophila; species Drosophila tani. The sequence continues at coordinate 76,590 of VNJO01000539.1, forward strand.
ACTGCTTTGGCATCGCGTGTGTTTGCTGTTGGCGGTTGATCAGCAGCTCGCAGCTGAATTTGGGCCCTCTGTTTGGGCCACTTTTCGTCTGTTCCCACTCCTGCTGCTCCTGTTCCATGGTGCCCATGCCAACGGTCTTCAATTACAGCCGAGCAAACTGCGTCGACAACGGGGCACTGTTTGCAGTTCGCGACTTTAAAATCGCTTAGACGGCAACGGGGCTCCGGATGCGATTTGTTTGAAGTGCTAAATGGACAAATGCTAATTAGAGTTGGCATCAGGAAATGAAAGAGAGTACAGTTGGCCGCTGTGAGCACTGATTTTGTGATCAATTTGAATCGGAGGTTTCGCAGAAAATTGTACTTCTTTAACTTAATTGAGAAAAACTAAATTTTTAAGAAATAAAATCTCTGAATTTAGATTCCTTGCAGGTACTTCCCTTACTTGGAATTCCCTAGCAGGATTTAACTCCACTTTTTAAAGCCTAACACTGCCTGTATCAACACCCGCAGGGGAAACGGAAACAAGAAGGGAAAGTGTGAAACTTTTATGTTGTTTGTTTAAATATAACCTTAAGCCCTCTTGTTGGTCAAGACAGGCTGCACACAGTTCCCGCCCAGAGGAGGCCAGAGGAGGAGGTGGCAGGAAAGTTGCCGGAGACTTCCGAGCTATTCCCCGGGGTGTATTTTTCAAGTGGAGCCCGGCGAGGGCGAAACTTTTGCCCGTCTTCCAAGCTCCCAAGGAGCGGCATTAAAAATTGATGAGTTCTTAATTTGTGTTGCGCTGCCGCTGCCATATTGAAAATAGATTAAGTTCTATTATTTGCAGTCATGATGTGGATTAGCACGGACACTTTGCAAGCGCCTCGAGCCGGGCAAAAGGAGCGAACGAGTCCCTGATCCTGATGGCCCGCTGGCCACCGGACCTGCCTTTGTAAACGTCATCATTAATCATGCTGACAAGGGCCGCCCGGATTTTCATTTTACGCTGCTGATGGTGCCGCTCTCAAACCCATTTCCATGGAGCTTTTCCCACGCCCCACGCCCCAGCCAATATCCCCAATATCCCTGGTAAAAACCCCTATTTCGATTCCTACGACGTTGCCATGGCCCGTAACAATTTTGTTTGCCTTTTGCGTTCAGTTTGTTTGTATAATTTATGTGCCTAACTGATGCGCAGACCAACTGTCCACGGCCATACTCTCTCCATCTCCATCGGAAGCAGCAGGCCAGAATGGATGGTCACTGGACGAAGTAAGAGCCAAAAATAAACCAAGTCGTAAGAGTTAATGAAGAAAAACATAATAAAAAGAGATAAGTCTGCAGATGATCAATGGCAATAATGAATATTCAGTTATCTTTTACCTTTTTGAGTTGTTTTTAATTAATGTTTATTTGTAGAAAAGCTGGATTTCATAAATTTCTATCAATAACTATAACTTATTTTTTACTATTTTATATCCTTGAAAAATATTATATGTGGATAAAGAGCAGGTCGAAAAGTTCAAGGATAAATACATATGATTTTATTATATATAAACTCTGCTATTCATTTTTATTTTATTTCCTATTCTCTTTATATTTATTGCCTTCCAATTGGTATCCGCCATTCGAGATGCTCCGCCATAAATATCTGAGCGCAGGAGCCGCCACACACAACAATTTGCGAGTTATTTATGCGCAGCCCGGACTCTAATTGCAATTTCCGCGCAGTCGCGAAATGTTGCAAAATGTATGGACGAACCTCCTGCGACTTTGGGCAAAAACTCAATAATTTTTCCCGCACACACACGCATTTTTGACAAATTTGCCAATGACGGCGAAACATCAGAAATGCTCCTGTCCGCACTCGATGGCGATGGCGATGGCGGTTGGGGCGTGGCGGGTCTATCTAAAATTTATTTATGGTAATTTCGTCAAACTGCACGATGTCGGGAGTGGCATTTGTCGCTGGCATTTTATCGAAGGTAAATTTAACAGATTGGCCTCTGCGGCCGCGCCAGATTTGGCGGCCGTGTATATGGATTTGGAATTCGGTATTCTATTTAATATGGTCCAGCAGCGGTTGATTTGATTTGGCGCTCGACGCTCCAGCGCTGGGCGCAGTTCATTTTGGGAGAATTTAATTAACATTTTTGTATCGCTTTTATTGACTGCAGCCCGCGCCCAGCCACGTCCAGGTAATTGTAATAGTTATAGCGATTTTTCCAGCTCCTGCCAGACTAACTCCCGCCCCGGAGTACTTTGTTTATGTTTGCGTTCAATAGAGTTTGTGTAATTAGCTCGGCGCACATTTAAATTTTCAAAATTAATTAGTTCAAACAACAGTGCGGTTTTGTTGTGTTTCCATAATGCTCCCGTTCAAAAGATTTTGCTGTGTGTCTGCTGTGTGCTTTTTTTTCCACTCACTGTATATAAAATGCACAGCCAGACGATGGCAATTTGTGAACAGCTTAATTCTGCTCGTCCAATTAATAATTTTATTTACATTTCTGCTGTCTTGTCAATAAGGCTACGAAATTTATATGGCAGAGGAGCAGGAAAAAAAGGGCTGCTTTTAAAGGGGTATTTAATTATGCATGAAAATAATCGCAGTTATTTAATTCAAGGAGAACTCAAAAAAATATATATATATAAAGTCATTTACTAACATAATTGTATTGTATAAGTGCAATAGTTGAAGGGTTTCTGGCTTAAAATTGTTACAATTTTTAATGCGATTTAGATTTTGATTGTGTATAAATCCTTCCCTTTAAATTAATTTAATGTTCATCAGGAAGCCGCATATAAAGCATTTATTTATCCTTCTGACCATTTGAATGCGGACTTATTATTCCGGCTGCGAACATTTTCTAATTAGACAGAGGTCCTGCGGCCCTGCGGCACATCCTTTCGCACATACTCACAGACAGAGCCACACCAGGCGAGGAGGCACCCACACACACACCCAAATTGGAATGAACGTCGAAAACTTTCAACGCCACAATGAGGCATTGCGTATGGTTTAAGCTTTATTTATTTGCGGCCATAAATAACGCTTAACGCATCTAAATCTTGAACTTTGTGCGAATGCGTTGGGTTAGCTGGTAGGGCGGATGGCAGATGAGCGCCGCCCGAGTTGTTTACCCGGACTAGGGATAACTCGACATGGCTTAAACGCTTGCCGTCCGATTCAAAAGCTAAAAGTTAGAAGACAATACAAAAATTGTAGGTATTTCCCCGGCCGAGATTTATGAGCGACCTTTTTGCGCTCCCCTGAAGGGTAACGCTTTATAAAATGCTTTAAAGCTAACCATATTTTGGCTGTATCTTTTTTTCTTTTTTTAGTCCTATCAACTTGTCCGAGGTTTTTCTGTTGATCTTGCGCCATATTTTATAGTTGTTGCAATTGTTGTGGCAAAAAGGATGGGACCAAACACACACACATCAAACCAGAAAGGGAAAGTTCGTTTTATGAAGCTTCGAAGTTGAAATACGCTTTTATTATTAAATATTTTTTAAAAGCTTATGAAGTATAATTTGTATTTATACTGGAATCATATTTCTCTAGAGAGCAGCTCATAACAGCAGCTTGTAATTAAATAAATATAAATAAAGCGGAATTTTAGAAGGTTTGTTTTTCTTTTTAGTTTTAATATATTTTTATTATATCTATATTATTGTAATAAATCTAAATAAGCTAAAAATATATCCCTGCTTATCCTGCAACTAGTTCTCGACCTACTTTGCGTGCATCCTGGCCCAAAGTGACGCCTCTCAGGGCTGTCATGTTGTTCTGCCAACTGATGGCTTACAGCTGCCTGCTAAAAACTGGTGTCCTGGGCCTCCTCCCACGCACCAATACCCACACCGACACACACACAGCTATTGGCTCGGCAAATGTCAGTTTTGGCACCTACAACACTTTGTTGAACTTCTTTTGTTTTTTGTTTGTTTTTTTTATTTTTTTGTTGTTGCTTTTTTTGCTGCGTGAGTGAATATTTTGGCAACGCAATTGGGAGGAGGAGGAGGAGACGAGTCCTGGCAAAGCTTTCACACACTTTCCCTGGGCGTTGTGGATTTTGCTTACGAATTAACATATAAATTGATTTTTCGCAGCAGCAAAGTGTTGAGCTTTTGTGAATTGTCAATGTGGGCCAAAGGTGGCCGACTTGTAAATTCATTAGGAGCCTTATTTAAGAGCCATGTTTTGGCCTTAAAGCAGAAATGCAATGGGCTTGCTTACCTCCGAGGGCGATTAAGATTCAATTGCAAACAGCAAATAATTGTTATGGTATCCATGGCCTAAACTGCACTCCCTGCTCGGCCCGTAAATCGTTTTAGCGCTTCTCCCCCGAAACTGGGTCAGCCGGAACTTGTATAAATTACAAAAGGGCAGGATCCGAAAAAACAACGGAAGGACCGCACGGAACCGCATGCCCAGCTTAGACTTATTATGGAGCAGATACTCGGAGCAGTGCAACTGTTATCTTTAAAATAACCACAAAATCCATTTAAATTATCCAACAAAGGCTAGAAATAAACAAACAAAGGCTTAGGCCAGGCCTTTGGGCCATCTTGGAGCCCGGTCGGAGTTGTTGGCCAAGTTAATTACACTTAATACGCATGGAGAAATAGTGTGTGTGTGTTTGCGAGTGTGTGGCCAAGGATGGCTTTGGCCAGAAACCTGTTTGGTTATTTGGTGATTTGTGTTTAGAGAGTGTTCGGAATATCCTTGGCAAAGGGTTCGGACTAGAGCGTGTGTGTGTGTTGAGAGAAAATATTGGGTAGTCATTGGGCCAAAGATAAACGGATACGACTGAAGGGATGGCAGGAAAGGTTAGATATCATTATTTAATCTATCAAAATATCTATAAATATTATTTAAATAAAATTAAACTATCCAATTCTTTGGATTTTTAGCTGTGAGAAGATAGTTATAATTTTACTTGATATTTTCCGTCTATGGGTATCAAACAGTCGTAGTTAAGGGCCCTCGCCCCACTAAATGCTCACTTATTGACTAGGAAAGCCAGTGTGCGAAGTCTAGTGTGACTATTAAATATTTCGGCAAATATTCGAGTGTAATCACCGGCAGAATGGCCAAAAGGCAATGTCCACTTTGAGGAGCCAAACTGTAGCAACAGCTGGCAAAATTATTCTAATTGCCAGTCAATGGACGTTGCCTGACAAAACAAATTTAAAATTCCATCAATTTGGCAAAATAGTAAGAGGGACGAGGCGAGATCCGAATCAAATTATCCTAAAGACGTTGACACTGCTCTTTGTGTGCCGGATCTGGCAAATAGAAAGTTTCCCAAGAAGTCCTTTGTTCGTCGTCGTTGTTCGTTTCATTTGTCGGTGTCTCGCAAAATTGATTTGTCGAGCAGCCACATTAAAAATTGACAACTAGACAAATACCAAAAAGAAGCCGCCCCCAAATACGTGTAGGTTTTTCAAAGATAGATGGCCACGGCCATCCCACGGCATCCCGCATCATCTTTGGGCCAGCTGGCAGGCCAGGTCTGTGTTTATAGTCAATATTTTATGAGTTTGAATTAATTTGAGGACATCTCCGCAGCTGCTCGATTCGTGGCCAGGCACGTTTCGGTCCCCGTCCATTGTTTGTCATCCGAGTTTTGCAGTTTGACATATTTCCAGAACTCACAGAGAGTCCTGCGTCCAGAGTCCACTGGGCTTGTGTGTCCCACAAAGTTTTGTACATTTTTCGTTGGCACGACATTATTAGTTATGCAAATTAATGTGCATGCATGCGTAAATGTGAATATTTAATTCCGACTCCCAGTCCGAGTACAGAAGGAACATGTGACAAAAGACCGGGATCCGTTCTTTTTATGGCTTAACCCGAAACGAGGCATATAAATGAACCAAGTTCGCAACGACACTTTTGATGTCAGGGATTTGGAATTGGCCAAGTTTTCTAGTTGCCGGAAACGTGCCCTCAAAATATGGCGTAACTTATGCGCAAAGTTTTAAGTATTGCCAGTTTTAATTTAAAATCTTAAGCTTGTATGCATAATGCAGTCGTCAATATTTAATTGGCACGCTAAGCCCCCTCAATGTCTAATCTCTGGCAGCCTTAATGACCAACAAAGCTTGCCATGAATCACCTGGCATGTGGAGATAGTTTACTTATGCATGACTCTGATTGCCTTTCTTGAGGTTGCAAACCGCAAAAGCGGAGAGACAGGTGCGTTCGAATAAATAGCACTTCAAATTAGATCTCTTAAGACTGAATTAAATACTCTTCTCTTCCTCAAAGTAGCTTAAATTATTTGTTATTAAATAAAAGTATTTATTAAGGCCTGCCTTATGTATATATTTCTCTCTGCAAACAATAATTTATTTGTCCCAATAATCTTCCTCATTTAAATTTAGAGTTCATATTTATAGATGATTTATTAAATAACATATGTAAAACATTATTATTTCCTGTTCCTCTTAGAGATATTAACATTTAACTAAGCACTTGTACAAGTAGTACTATAATTTCGACAGCAGCTGTACGCATATGGACTGCCTTGAATCGTTTATTTTATGCACAAGCACTTCCGAACCACATAGCAAATTTTATAACAAACATTAATTTTGGTTAATAACTTTATAAGACAAACTAGCCAACTTATGTAGATATCAAACGACTGGGCCACACATCCGCTGGCCCCACAACATACAACTCATAGCGGATGTTCCGCATTAATGCCACAAACTTTGACTCAACATTTTTCACACAATGTTTCGGGTCGGGTCGGGGAGAGTTGGGGCACGGGGGGGCATAAAATAGAATCGGAATAACCATACGATAAGCCCAATTTGTGCGCAGCTTTAGTGGCGCATTAGCCGTACATAAAGCAGAGATAGACGCCTCCATATTTGTGCGTTGATGTGCGTCACTTCCGCTTGTAATTGTAGCTACAATGTCACAATCGCCAGACCGTATAAACGCAAGCAAGCAGCAGGGCCGCTCGAACGCACACATAAACAACCAGGACGCCCACCCACACACACACCACACACACGCAGGGCTGTGTGTGCGCTTTTAAGTGGCTCTGCGTCTTGCCCACTCGGGGGCGCCAGGCCACCAAAGTGAAACTTAGATCCAGAACAGTGGTTGTCATGGCTGGAAAGTGGATTGCAGTCTTCACTGATTATTAGTTACAAGAAAGTTAAATTCAAATTCTTTTGTCATAAAATCCTTACACTTAAATATGGAGATATTAATCTTAAAAGCAAGTCCAGAAAACTTTTTCTGCCCACTGTGCGCTGCCTGGCAACCTCAGCTTCGCAGTCCTCGCTTGTACTTGCCACTTTGTAAGTGGCCACAGCAAACGCAAGCTCCGGCCATATTCGTATCCCAAAGATACTCGGCATTTGGGAGATGTGCGTGTGCGTGTGCGGCGTCTCATCCGCAACTTGTGCATTGCCTTGGCAATATTTACAAGTCACTTGTTTTTATGCCTACATTAATTATGAGCGCCTCTGACTTTGGTTTCTTCTGGTCGGTGCCGGGTGCCTTTGATTTTGATGCCGTTGCCGCTGCCACTGCCGCAATTCCTGCCTGGCTTTGCTTCCTCTCCGGCGCTGTCAACGATGTGGTGGCTCGAGTGGAGGGCGCCCATATTTTTGCCGGCTTTAGACGACTTTCGGGTGTGCGGGCTTAAGGCATTTCCAATAAATTTCGACACTCCACTCGACTCGACTCGTGTGGAGCTGCTGGAGCGGAGCTGTTTTAAACCCTGCTCTTAATTGCTCGACGCCGGCAAGGGGTCCTGCCCCGCTCCGGGCCAGCTATCCACGACGGCTGCTCATAAATGTCAGGTCGAGGTAACAACTGGCTGCATTAACTGACCCAGTTGTGCTTTCCTTTCGCCGCTCGCTGCCGTGCTCCTTTTGCGCCTTTTAATGACATTATTGCGCACTGAAACGTATAATGCGTCAGTGCCGGGTCCGGGGTTTTCAGTCCGCCTCCGCCGTCGCCTCTGGCTACGTCTCCTTGTCCGGGTCCGGGTACGGGTCCGGGTCCGGGCCTGAGTCCCCGGGTCTTGTGTGGGATTTGCCGTGCTCGGATCTGGCTTGGCTTTGAGCTGGAGCCGGGCTGCGACCTTGCCGCGCCTTTATGTGCTCATTTTGGGCACACACTGCGAATGCGTGATTTGCGCATCTTGAGGCCCGCAAACGACCTTGGTGAGGTGATGCAACGGGCAAGTTGCACGGCGAAACTTGGCTAAGTAAACCAGTCATTATGCACGCAGGATTGCACTGAGGCCTTGGGGTTGGGACTTAAGTTGCGGTAATTGCATCCAACCACCTACATGCTCAGCGAGTTTAAAGAATATTAATGTTTGGAATGCGAATTATAATTTCTTTAAATAAATTAATTTTCCATTCAGTTTTTCTTCTGTCTTATATTTTTCTTATTCAAGAATATTATGAATAGTAATTCCCTTCAAGCCATTCTGCCTTCTTGAAGTCTGTTGCCTCCATTCCATATTTAAATGATTCCTGACTCTTTAGAATTCTTTACTTGATTCAAGTTCAAGCTACGATGATTTTAATCAACCCAAGAGGTATTTATCTGCACTTTCTTTTACTCCCTTTTGTTCTTAGCACTCTTTATCCCCTACTTAATTTCCTTTCAATATTCCAACACATCCAGCTTGGCATTTCCAGCAGCTCCAGCTCCAGCTGGACTTTTTATGCTGCCTACTTAGCGGCGCATTTGCATTTCCCACGCCATTCGTCCTTATCTCGGCTTTATCGCGCTGCAAAAAATAAGAAAAATAATAGAAAAAGCGCTCCATCTTCGTCTGTTTAATATTCAATCGCTGGAATTGTTCGCATCCCCCCTTGTTGGCTTGAATAAGAGACGGCATAGTTTAGTTTTTATTAAATTCTTCAGTTTAATGCTTTTTATTCGGTTTAATTTCTCTCTTATCCTTTTTACACTTTGCTTCTGTTATTATCATAATGCGTTTTAATATTAATTGAACTTAAGAAATTAATTTATAGCTAGATTGTGTTTCTCATTTTGTTCTTCTGACCTTCTCTCTCATTGTTATCCTTTAAATGTTTTGTGACCGCTTCGCACTTAATATTTTGTTTATGCGTATATGTTTGCCTTGCCTAACAATTAACTTAACGCTAAACATTTTCATTATTTCTGCAGTGTATTCCGTATAATATTTTAAATTATTTTCCATTCGGCAGCGTCCTGCCAGCAAATTCTTTGTTCAATATTCCGTGTGTCTGTGTTCGTGTTGAGATTCAAACAGTTTTCTAGGCTAAAATGTTTTCTTTTTTTTTTTGTTTTGTTTTGTTAATTTAGTTTCTGTTACTATATTCCTTGGGGTGCATCTTGCCAACTAACTCACTTGGTGAAAATAAAACTTAATCGTTCGCTACGCATGGAAAATATTCCGAGTTCGTGAGTGTGTCTGGTAGGTGTTAGTGTTTGCATGTCCTTACAGCTAATGATTTATTTATGCAATTTACAGTACTCCATACGGCTTAAATGATTGCTTCTGCTCGTCTCCCCCTCGTACGCAGCTCGTCTATTGCTAATTGTTTGTTTGTGGTTACTTACATTCTTCAAAATATTTTGCAAACACTTTGCTACATGCTTTCTTCGACTTCTTTCGACTCTAATTTACAATGGGAGAGCTACAATGTTTACTTTACATAACATTTACGTTAAAAGGGAAAGCCGGGGCGCTGCTCAAACGATTCCTATGGCTACATTTACATACAAGTCTCAAACGGTCGGGGGTTATCCTATGTTTAGTTAGTCCTTACCATGGTAGCCGCTATAATTTACGATATCTACGTTAAATGTTACCCGGAAACACTTGTGTTCATGTCTGTTCGATTCGATACAACAAACTTAAGGCGGGAGAATTAAGGTCTGGATGGGATGGGTGAGGTGATGTTTGCTTAGGACCCGGAGAAAGTTCCAGGGAAAGTAAAGGCGATAAATTATTTAAATGCAACACTGTAGCGGATGTGGCCCAAATTAAAATTTCATAAACTAGAGCACACTACAAAGGGGGAAGTCCTTAATGCCACTCGCGATTTTCGTCCGGAATTCCCCACTTAGCCTTTCCTCCGATTCCCATTCGGATTCCGGCACGGCTCCTGCGGAAGGTTCAACAGCCGAGTCCTCGAGCCGGGGAGTCCTTTGTGTTCGGGAGAGCAGGTGTCGCCATGGCGAAAACACATGCCACTTGGCTCTGAAGTGAGCCACCGGCTCGGAACCGCTGCGAAGTGGATCCCAAGGAGCCCAAGGATCCCGAGGAGGTGGCGGCGGCTGCCCCCTGCCTACCCTGCGATTGTCAACTAACAACGCCTCCGAGAGTCGGACAACTCAATCGGCACACACACACACATACGGAGTCCCTCCACACCCAAACACCCAAACCCACACACATGTCTAGTCGTAGGCCCGGCCCGGGATTTTCCTTGCCTTTTCTTTGGTTTCTCCATTGTGCTGCGGGGAGGCTGCTGAAAACTTTATATTAAATGAAAAAGTTTTTCAATTACATCAGCGGAAATAAAATGCTGCCAGCTTGCCACTCGAAGCACGCAGCAAACAGAAACAAACAACGACAAGAGGCTTTTGTTTAGCGGCGTCTTTGTTTTTCGGCTTTATTAGGTTAGGTCCTGTCCATTGTTTTCTGCCTGCTGCCTGGTGCCCTCAAAAGCCGACAGTCCATCTAAGATGTGGTGCATTTTGACAGGGTATTTGGTCTTGAAATAATCGTAATTGTTGGTAAGTGGAAAATACGAAAATTAAAGAAATAAAGCTAGTTAAATGCGAAACCTTTTAAAAATTATTTAAAATACTTTTAAGTGAAATGAAGTAAGTTTGTATCTTTCTCTTAAAATTATTAAATTAAAATATAACTTAAAGAATATCCTAGAAAGTAAACGAAGGCAAATAGGTATTCCTTATTCGGCTTGAACCAGAGTAGAAGTCCTTTCCGTCGCGTTCCTTTCGCCTTTCTGGGCCTTCTCCTTTTCGGTCTCGCGTTTCAAGTTCTGTTTCTCCTTCTCTTTCTCCCTCTCTTTCTCCCTTTCTCTCTTTCTCTTTCTCTGGCAATTATTAGGTTAAACTTGGGTCTGCCTTTTGTTTGCTTGTTTTTTGCGGGAAAACCAACAAACAGAAAAAAAAGGGAAGTGTAAGTAACGGCAGGCGTTGCTGGGAAGGGTGAAGTGAACTTAGGCTATGAGTGGTTGGTGATCAGCCTGGCCGCTTACAGGGCCACTGAATCGTCTAAGGCCGCTTCCTCCTGGCTCCGGGCTGGCTGCTGACCGGGTCAAATGTCGCTGGTCTCCTGGCCGTCGCCCACGTATCCCTCGTCGGGACTGTCGGCCAATGGACCGTTCAGCTGCTTAAGTTTCGCAGCCTCCGGGTCGCCGCCCTCCTCGCCGGCAGGAGGTATCTCAGCGGCGGCGGCCTCCTCCAGACGCGGCGACTGGGCCTCGCTCTCGTCCAGTTCGGGAATACTGCAGTTCTGGCCACTTGCTGGTGTGGGAGGAGCAGGCTGTCCCGGCGGAGTGGCCACCGCTGGCTGGCTGGTGGGCGACTGGGCGAAGCGGTAGCCGGGCAGGCAGCTGGGCCACTGCTGGAACGGCGCCGGCATCACGGCCAGGTCGCTCTTGTAGCCCTCCGGAGGCGAGGGGAACTGGTGCTGCTGCTGCAGGATCTGCTGCTGTTGCTGCTGCAGCATCTGTTGCTGCTGCTGCTGTTGCTGCTGCTGCTGCTGTGGGTATCCCTCGGCGGTGAAGCGCACGTTCGGCAGCTGGTACTTCTCGTAGCTGACCGTGGGACCGCGCTGGATGAACTCCGCTTCCAGGCTGTAGCGCAGGGTTGGATTGGCGCCACCGCCGGCCGCCGCCGCCGCCTGGAACTGCTGTTGCTTGTGCAGCCTGTTGTGCGGCAGCGTCCGGTAGAAGTTGGCGGCGGGCTGCACCTGTTGCTGCTGCTGCTGCTGATGCTGCTGCTGTTGCTGCTGCTGCTGCTGCTGCGGAGATTGCTGCACCAGGTGGGCACTGCTGTAGTCGTAGGCAAAGGCCCCGTCCTGGCCCAGGAAGCACACGGGGTTCAGGTGCACGTCCACTTGATGCGGGGACGGCTTCAGCTGCATGCCCCGTGGCAGCGTGGTCATCGCCTGGGCGAAACGTCCCATCAGCGGATGTCCCGGCAGCGAGTGCGGGTGCATCCCAGGATGCCCAGGATGTCCAGGATGACCGGGATGCGGAGCCGCCGCCAGCTGGTAGCAGCCCTCGTACTGGCCACAATCGCTCTGGGTCTCGTACTCGCCGGCGCCGTCCAGACTCACCGCCGTCTTCAGCTTGTGCTTCACGCTCTCCGCGTCGTTGACCAAGTCGGGGTTCTTCTCCTGGTAGTTCCGCAGGGAGGCCGGCGGGGAGCAGTAGGCGGCGGCCAGCCCATGGCCGTTGCTCAGGAGGAGCGGCGGCGATCCCGGCCCCGATCCCATCAGGTTCACGTTCAGTTGCAGCTGCTGCTGGGCGGGATTCGGCGTAGCGTAGAGCAGGAGGTTCTGCTTCATCTGATTGCCCAGGATGATGCCGCCGCCGGCGGCTCCATTCGCAGCCTTGGTCGGGGTGAGGGTGTCCCCGAGTAGGAGACCGGCATTCCCGTTCAGGCTGTCGCCGCCGTCGTTCAGGATTGAGGCGCACTTCATCATGCCCATGCCCGTGTCCTGGCCACTGCCCGCCGAGGAGTCGGTGCCGCCAGCGATGCTCGTCACCTGGTCACACTTCTTGCGCTGCTTGGCCGGCTCCGAGGGTTTCTTGCACTTGACCACAATGGTGCAGAGTAGCACCACGAAGATGATGCCGCCGCCGGCGCTGCTGGCCACAATGTAGTTCATGTAGTCGCGCGGGAAGGAGACCTCGTTGACCACCGGCGGCTCCTTGATGATCACCCGCAGCGTGTAGTTGCTGAAGGTGGTGCCGGCGATGTTCTGGCCCACGCAGGAGAAGGTGCCGTTGTCCTCGGCGCCCACGTTATAGATGAAGATCTCGCTGCGCTTCTCCTCGGCCCCGCTGCCGCCAATGGTCTCGTCGATGTAGTAGAACATGTGCAGGTTGTCCATCAGGCTGTCGTTGCTCATCACCTGGCCGTTGAACAGCCACAGGACCTTCGGCTCCGGGATGGCCCGCACCAGGCAGGTGATGGACATGTTCCGGCCCTCGCTCACCTCCGTGTAGCTGGACTGCGGGCTCACCTCCGGCAGGCAGGCCAGCTGCTCCCGCTGCAGGCCCTTGATCACCTGGCCCTTGAGGCGCGCCGGCTCCATGCACTTGGGCTCCTCGGCGAGCGGAGTGTTGTAGTTGACCAGCCAGGAGTGGACGTCCAGGAGGCGGCAGTCACAGCTCCAGCGGTTGCTGTGCAGGCTGATGCCGTGCAGCGACTTGGGCAGGATGTGGTTGCCCTGGATGAACCCTATCCGGTTGCCGTCCAGGCGCAGCCACTCCAGGTTGTCCATGCCCACGAAGGCCTCGTTCTCGATGCGCTCCACCTGGCAGTTGGACAGCTCCAGGGTGGTGAGGAACGACAGGTGGCGGAAGGCCGAGGTCTTTAGCTCCCGGATGGGATTGCCGCTGAGCGAGAGGCGCATCAGGGAGCTGTAGTCCTGGAACGTCTCGCTCGGCACATTCTGCAGCGCATTGTCGGTGAGGTCCAGCTCCACCAGGTTGGTAAGGCCCCGGAAGGCCTTCTCGTGGATCCGGATCAGCTGGTTCCGGGACAGGTAGATCTTCTGCAGGTTGAGCAGGTCCATGCGCAGGAAGCGCTCCGACTGCAGCACCTGCAGGGCGTTGCCGCTGAAGTTGAGCACCTGGGTGCCCGGGTCCATGCCCTCGGGCAGGTTGGACAGCTGCTGGCCGCCGCACTCCACGGTCTGCTTGCCGCCCTTCCACTTGCACACACACACCTCGGGCGGACAGCTTCGCACCGGGGTCACCACCAGGCTGAGGGTTAGCGTCGCCGCTGCGAGGAGCAGGGTCCAAAGTCGCTGGCCACCAGCCATTGTCTCAAGTGTGGGCTCTTTCTTTCAGAGAATTTTCAGTGATTTTTAGCTTTTAGCTGCCTTGGCTCTCGAGTAAATATTTTCGCCAGCTGGGTCACGTTGGCATGTCAAGTTAGGCGGAGTCTGCTCCGCGGGTAAATGTTATTAGCCGATCGGAGGCGGTCACGTCTTCGCGAGCGGTGTCGGGCCTCGAAAGGAGGAGCGCTTCTGCCATTATTGTCGCTATCGGAGTGCCGCTCATCGTTGTCCTGGCGCCGCCGCCGCTTTTGTCATGGCTGCCACTTCCGCTTCCACTCTAGCTTCCGTTGGCACTTCTACTGCTTCGGCTCCTGCTTCGGCTTCGGCTGCTGCTCCTTGCCGCGTCCTTTGTATTAATTTCATAAAAATGCCAGGCTCTTGATTCTCGCTTGACAGCGGCCCAGAAGTAGGCTATTGTCGCCCCCTTTGCGGCTTTCTGACTTTCTCCCTTATCCTTTCTCTTTCTTTATCTCCAGGCAACGTTGTTTCACCGCTGGCAGAGAAAGGCTTTTGTCCTTAATGAAATTATAATGTAATGCATTTGCCGCGTGTTCTTGTCGAAGTTGTTTTGTGTGTTCTTAAATGGCGGTTCCTGCAAGAAATTAAAAAGCCAGAAAAGGGATTAGTCAAGAGGGAAAATGGAAGTGTATTCATGTTGGTTTATATCGATCCTTCGTTTGAAAATTAATATTATATTTAATTAAGTAATGTTTATAGATCTTAATAAAGTACAAGGACATAATCAATAATTTTATTTTTTTAAATATAAGGCACAAGCCGTCTTGGGTTTTTTTGTAAGAAATAAACCGAGTTGCTATCTGGCATTTTAATCACTTTATTAGTGTATTTAATTCTCTTTTTTTAAATACTAAAAATATATATTAAAAGTGTGCTATGTTTTACATTTAAAAACTGCTTCAATTGCAATATTATTTCCACAATTATTTAATCCAATTTCCATTTTCTAATATACCATTTATTATCTGTATTGCAGACAAATTTTAATTGAAAATCGGCGATCCCCGTGATAAAAATAGTACAGCTTGAACTAAAAAATTATAATGTTGAATACATGTAACTCTCCATTTTAATCCGCAGACATTTTATGCAATTTGGGATTACAGTCAAACTAATTTCTAGCGTGCGATTAACGCACAAATAAATTGAAAATAATTTGCCGCATTATCTGCGTGACATTGGACCATAAATTGTCCGTGCACGAGGTAATTTATTCCCAATAATAAACTTACACACTCATTCGGGCTGGCTGATTTATTTTTAATACGCTTCGCAGCCAACTGCAACTCGTGTTTCAACGAGGCTTGTGAATTATTCAAGTGTTTGTTTTCCTTTATAATGAATCGCATCGGATGAAGTTGGCTCGATTTCAGCTTGAAAGTGAGGCCAGGTCTACAATAAGCTAATTATTGTACGAATCGATAGCGCTGTTATGTAAATACATATCCGACTGGATGAAACGAAATGAAAATCGCAATGGCAGTCACATCCCTTGGTTGACACAGCGAAAGTACGAATTGAGTTGGCATTGTCCGACTTTAATTGGATGGAAATGGATTGGTCGCTTTGTTGACATAATCCCAATAATTTGCTGGCCCCATTAAGGCGCATCATTATGTTTCCACCTTGTCCCCGCCATTATTTGCTTATTATTCATATTTTTATGAGTTTATGAGGGCGGTTCATTAAATTTCCCAGGACCTGGCCCAAGCTGACATTTATATTTGTCAAAATTAATCTAAGTGAAAAACAAAAGACAGACCAGACCAAAGTAGGGCAGGAAACGAGAGCAATAAACAATTGAAAATGTCAGGCATAAATCATGCAACATATTGCACGGTGGCTGCCTTAGTTAAACAACAGATAAATTACAGGAAAATTAACTTAAATGCAGGTTTATTGTGCGCACCGGGCAATTGCGTGTTTGCTCGTGGAAGACAAAGCCCCGGATTTCTGTGTACACACGAGCCTAACTGCTCTTTGGAAACCCGAGATGAGTTTGGACGAACCAAAACGAATCCCAAAACGGAAAAGATTCCGTCGCTTCATTAGCTGCCATTCCAGCGCCCATCTCCTGGCCGAAAATTACAGACAGGCTAGAATTTCAGCTGGCAGAAGGCGAAGGCGAAAACGAACCGTCTGGCGCCAATGCAAATGCGTAATGGATACTCCGAAAGTGACTCGATGTGGCAGGCACCTGAAGTCTGTTCTTCGACCGACAAGAGGACGTTATTAATAACCGAACATTAATCATGGCCACCTGCTTTCGGCATTCCCTCAAATGTTTAGTGCTTAGCTTGTAATTGAAGCCGAGATTGTAATGATACTCCGAACTTAAGCCCCTGACTTACTCCAAATGGGAGTTTGTTAATTAAGGAAATGTATGGATATTCGCACAGCAAAACATATTTGATTCCATTGAATATTCCTGAATATTTCCATCTTTACTCGGAATCGCTTACACAATTTCCAAGT
The DNA here is from genome assembly GCA_008042535.1 of Drosophila tani. Lineage (NCBI taxonomy): Eukaryota > Metazoa > Arthropoda > Insecta > Diptera > Drosophilidae > Drosophila > Drosophila tani. The sequence continues at coordinate 93,154 of VNJO01000539.1, forward strand.
TTCATTTATGTTATTGAATATATTGGCCATATTTCTCTTAGAAATCTCTTGGACACATCCCCTTCCGAGCCAATAAATATCGCAGTTCTGCAAACAATTATTGCAAATGCTGCTTTGACAATTCCAAACATTTCCATTGGTTTTTAATTAAAGAGTTTTCTAGTGGTTTCATGCTGTTTTCGTTGAGTTTAAGCCAAAATGAAATTTTAATTAAATTTTGCCAAACATCTCTGGGGCTAACTTGTGAGCGTAAGCAGAGAAAAATGGAAAATTTTCTTTCTCATTTGGTTGGCTTGTCAGCAAACATTTTTTGACATTTTCATTTGTCAGTTATGAAGCAGAAGCACAGACACGAGATAGAAAATTCTGGCATGCACTTGTGTGCGTGTGCCCATTTGTTATATCCTTATCACAAAATGATTTGACAGTCGAGACCAAGAGGCAGTTCAACCTCTGCTGAATGTGTAACACTCAACTTGGTCCGGAAAAGTCCCTGGAACTTTTCCTATTTTGTGTGATTTAATAAGACGACATGAGCGTAGCAGCCCCGGGCAATTCGAGAGATTTGTTCAACTCCGCCCGGCTACTGCCGGAATTATACGGGCTAGATAAATATTTATTTTACTTTCACATGTCGTCTCTCGTGTTGTCGCAATGCCCAGGCTCTGACACGTCCCCTAAACTGCTGTCATTGGAAATAATTTCAATTTCATTCCATCGGGCTCGTTCGAAAAAATCAATAGGCATTTACACCAAATTGACCTTTCACTCACGAGCAGATGAAAATTTCATAAGAAATTGATTGCGCTATCGGGTTGCTGTGAAATCCCTTTGAAATATTGATGGCTCCGATGATACCGGCAATCGTGTTGGATAATTTGTGTGCGAAAAAGGATTTTACCAAAGCTTACAAGTTATTTTGCCCATCTGCGTGTACAACATGACGTATGCGTGATAATTAAATGCGTAAGTTGCAGGCAAAAGTAAATGAATGTATTTCTGTTTGAGATTTATGGCTGCCTTGACGTTTATTTTGTCAATAACAGTGTTAATTACATGCAGTGGAGTTATTTATGTTATTTTAATAAATATTTCTTCTTTAAAGTAATAAAATCTCCAAAAGAAAAGGAATAAAATGAAAATATTTGAGCCTAAGCAGTTTCCTATTCAACTGGAGAATATTCCTTCATCTCGACTCTGAGCTTGTGGCAGCTTAATAAATTGCCCTCTCAACTTAGGGCCAAGCTCTATTCTCTAATACCAATTTAAACGCTTGAGCTCTGAGAATCTTCGTGCAACCGCACAGTTTTATGGCCGTGGCCCGACTAAAGTGCCGCCTAATAAGCCTAAGCTAATTAAAAACTTATCAACAGCTGCGTTAAAATGCCAATTTGGTAGGCGTTCGCCAGTTGCCGCTGGTAACGCGAGCCCCGACCACAGTAAACAACTCGAGGCGGCTTCTGGGAAGACCAACAAATTGCATTACTAAATTTCCCAAACACAAAATCAAAAGGCCCTCTCCGTGCTAGGCCGCTTTAATTTGCACTTGGACGTGCAGGCAGTCCGGGAAGGACTTCAAAGGGGCCCTGGGAACATGTCATAACACGGAGAAATTAAAATTTACATCACAACTTAAGCGACGTCCGGACGCAGGCTTTCGTCCGTTATTTCTCATGCCTTTTTTCGCTGCTCCTTTTTGGCAGGCAGAGCACTTAATTTGGCACATTGCCGTGCATATCCTGGCATCAGCAGGACGACGACAACCGTGCGCCCAGGTGCAGCCACAGTGGCGACAACGAGCAGCATTTTGTTGTAGAATGCATACATTTTTTACAACCTTCCAGCCAAGGAGCAGTGGCATCAGGAACAGTCAGTGCTGGCAGATATAGGTTAGAGGAAAAGAAGCTGAGTTTATTAAATGAATAAAAATTAAACTATAATAAAAAGAAAATATTTAAGACACTAGCAGCAGAAATATTTTGTTTAAATTAAAATAAAAAAAGGCCTCTTCCTTATAAAATATACTTAACTTTACAATTAAAGTAATTTCACACTATATAGAATGAGATTTAATATGAAATGATAATATCAAATAGTAACCAAATAAAAATAATAGAATGGTGAAACTGTGACATTTTTAATATTTAAGATATTATATGTTATTTGCTCAGCTCTCGAGCTTAAAAAATATCCCTAATGGCTGCACTGACAGCAGGAGCAACAAAATCGCGGCAATGGTCATAAAAGTTATACCTGTGCTGCGAATTACGAGCCCGCAACTAGCCGCAGCAACAGCACCGTGGAGAGATGGGCGCGGCTCGGGGCGTGGCAGCAAATAAAATTACGCATGCAATGGCAAAATAAAATATGCATCAAAAATAAGCTGCAGCTGAATCCGAGAGGTGCAAAAAATGCCATAGCTTACGGCAAAAAATATTTATATAAAAGTAAATAAAAGTGCTGGGACTTTGGGGTTCGTTAAGCTCTGCGGGTTAAAATGCAGCGATGGAGAGTCCATGGGCTGAGCCAGTAAGTTGGTTGCATAATTTAAATGCGCCACCATATATATAGTTCGTGGAGAATCCGTAGAGAGATCTTTACTTGTGCACAATTAAGTCCTTAGCTTTCTTCGAGGGCATCGGGAGTTCGGCTCGATATTACGTATACGTAGCGGGCGTAGCCTGTTTTATGTTAATTTCCACTTTACGCTTGCCAACACAAACACAAGCGGCAAACACAAGTACAAATATATGAATATGAATGTAATCCAAACAAGCGTTGTGCGGATTTTCACTTAAAAGATTTTTGCAGCAGCTGCTGCCGCCCTAAAAGCTTTAAGAGTCTCGCGCCCTCCACGAAGAGCGTATAAAAAAATCAACTAATTTTCGTTTTATGCTGCTGCAGAAACATTTTTAATTCAAGTGCGTCTACACACCCATGGCAGCGGCAGCCCTCACTAACAGCCTCTAAAATTTTAATAGCTCACACATTATAAACGCAAATAAACGCCTTTGCCTCCGCCGCTGCCGGCATTCCTTTGAGCACTTTCGTCCTGCCGACAGTGAGTTCCACATTTCGATGTACATTTGCCTAGCGAAGCTTAAGTTGTTTGTGGCATGTGCACTTAGAGAAACGAACTGGGCCCAACGAGGTGGGCCAGAGGTGGCTGGTGGCTGGTGGGCGGTGGAAAAGTTTCCCAGTTTCCGAGCTACCCAGGGTCCGGCGCACACTTAAGGGGATTTCCCTTTTCTTGCAACTTAAAGGCACTAAAGTTGCACAGAATTAAGCATACTTCCAGGCACTCAGCGGCGTATTATGTTTATCATTATGTTTATGCTACGAGTACTATATATACGTGTGTGTGTGTGTGTGCCCTAATGTTGCCGCTTTCTTGGCCAACAGCAGCTGCTGCCCGGAAAGTTCATTTTGGCCGTAAGGTATTCGGGCGGGGAAATCATAGCACTGCACAAACTTTTTAATTGCTTTAAAGTTTCGCAGATATTGCGGAACATTTTTGGCCATCGAAAACAAATATCCGAACGGATTTTTTACCCAAAATTGTCAAAACATAACTAAGCAGAGAACGAGAGAAAGTTCGGTTCGCTTCGACGACTTCCTTTTGTGCCGTTTATTAACTTTCCATGTACTCTTATATGCAGATTAATTGCTTTTTAATATAAGCAAAAAGTTTCCCCCAAAAAACAACAGCTGTCAAAGGGAAATATTTTTGCATAGCATTGAGCGAAATTTGTTTTTCGTTTTATTTGTTTACCCCCCAAAAGACATTGTCAAGGAAGTTTCAAAGTTGCGGCTTAAACTCCATTATGCTTTGGTTTAAAATTGTTTTGGAAAATATATTGAATTTTTAACATATTTAAATAACTTTTGTTAATTATTCAGCTAATAATGTGTGTGGGTTTTTTATTCGCACAAAACAAAGGCCCTTCCATAATCGTAAATACGTAAGCCATATACTTTTATCCCACTTTTCAGGATCATTCAAATGCAGCAAAAGTCCTTTCATTTTTTGTCTCGAATTTTTATTGCCTTTGCGTAATGTTTAATTATACGCTGGCTGATGATGTCCTGATAGCTTTTTCTGCTCGCCTCGTTCTTGGTTTTTTTTTTGCGCATAAACATAACGCAGTATATATTTTATTTATTTTTCCCTTTTATTTTTCCGCCTTTGCAGCGCCGCTTTTTGGGAGGGAAACCCGTCTAAAAACCAATCATAAAAACCCTGCCGTCGCCGAGCGTCTGCCAAACGCTTTTTATGACATTTTCCTGCCTGCCTGCGAGAACCTGGCGAAGCCACGCCCCCCTGCGCCCCAAGCTATCCACACATGCGGCTGGGTAATTTGCCATAAAAAATTGGAGCACAGGCTCGTATTTGTGCAATTTCACAGAAATTGTCAATTTGCACTCCCCCAAAGTCTAAGCCGGAATGATGATGACGAGCAATGTCAGTGGCGTCGCGGTTGAGGGGGTTAATAGGGGCTAGGGTTTCCTTTTTTTAGGAGGACTCAAGTAGATAAGAAGGGAGCACGCAAATACGCGCTGATATTTTTATGGGTCTGCTGTGTGCATTGGAAAATCGACTGTTAACATTTAACGCTGCAAATTTAACCGCATTTATGCGTTCTTTTCGGTACGCCCGACTTTATTTGATTCTCATTTAATTTCACACACTGGCTGCTGGCCTTAAAAATTGGCATAACAATTACGCCGGAAATAGGCAATGACACTGAAGTGTGGCGGGGGCGGCGGATGTAAGCGCCGGACCCTGGATGCGACTATTTGCTATCTGCACTGCACCAACAATGGGGCCGCCTCAATGGCACGTAATTGCAGTGCACACAGACGCGGCGGCAGGCACAGTGGGACAAAGTGCTCTCATTAGGCCCAAGATTGCTAAAATCTGCTAAAATCTGGGTCAGAGAACCGAATTGTGCTGATGTGAAAGGGGTTTCCTTAAAGGTTTGGGTAACATGACTATATTTAAATTAAAGAAATACATTTTGATTCTTCCTATATATAAAATATAATTTCTGTAAGCAATCTAAATACCTAAGAATTCAAGAGCTTCTAACTTCAAATTCCCCAGACCGGAAAAGAGCTAGAAAGTTAATCCCACGGTCTCTGTCACTATTGTGCCGCACTGCAACATATCCTTGCAACTAACGCTTCCGTTTCCGTGCGTCAAGGAGACGACGGCTCTTGTTGCTCGACTTGCCATTGAAGTTGCTGCAATTTTCGTAGCCATTCCAGTTGTTGCTGCCATTTTCCCGTTGCTCTTCAGACCGCCTTTGTTGTCGCTTGCCGTGTGAATGAGTGCAATTAGCAGTGCCACTTGCTCCCAACGATGCCGTTTTTGTTTGTGTCCGGCTCTGCTGCTGATCTGCCGAGCGACTTGCATTAAAAATTAATTGTCCTGTCTGTGGCTCGGCAAACAGCCCCCCTCCTCGCACTGTCTGGTCCTCTGGCTCTGCATTGACATTGTTTTGGGTAGTGATTGTGCAGCACAAAAGTCGATTAAACAGGAAAATTGTTGGCCAGGCTGCCTTGAAAGACCTCAAAATGCTTCATCATGCCATTAAAAGTGACTTTGAATCTCGTTAAAGATTCAGTTTGAGACATAACTCTGAAGAAATTGAATGTGCACAAAAATTGTTTAGTTAAGCATTGACTTTAATATGCGTTAGGTATATTTATTTATAAATAATGTAATTTAAAGGTTGAAAATATAGATTTAACGCTCCAAAACCCACTATACGTTCAACAACCTTTACTCAGGCGCCACACACACAAAAAATGAAAGAAAATAAAATTAAGATGCCGAAATTTCGTTAAGGATTCTGTTTGTGCTTGATTGTGGCATAAATATATGGAAATTAAATGCGTCGTAATATCCTTCCCCTAAGCTCACCGCCTGCCTTTAAGAAGGATTAGCAGCCTGAATTCCCTGGCCTTGTTGTTCGCAATGTATTGGGATTTCCTGAGGCTGAACAATTTTTGATTAAAATTACATTTTGGTGCGTCCTTTGAAGTGTCGGGGCTTTGGACTGTCTTGTCTGTCTTCCACTTCCAGTGGCCGTGTCCCTTTTCCCTAATACCCATTTTCTAACCCAAGTCTGTTGGCCGGGTCAATATTTTGCCAGAGCTCGGGCGTCGCACGTGAATGTTTAAATGAAAAATCCTCCCGACCGGAGCGAGGATGTGCTATGGTCACGTTCACGTCGCTGCCTTCGCTGCGGGACTTTGTACCTTTTTCAGACTGGCATAATTTGCCGGCTTGGCCACGTTAAGGTCCGGCCCTGATGGATTGTTTGACTAATTAATTTTGCTAGAAAATTTCACAAAATTGCATTTGGCCCGGGCCAAAGTTATTAAATTTTTAATGGATGCTTAAAGGCCCGGAGGCGCTTTATGTGTTTTTATTTCGCCTCCGCCAGCGACCATCTGTTTAGCATTTAAAGTGATTTTCATTTGGATTTTTCCTTAATGCTATTACGTTCCGTTCGCCTTGCCTCCTTCTTTCGCCTCCTTCGGCTCCTGGCTCTCAATTATTTAGCCATTGACAATTAGAGACTTTCGCAGATGCTGCCGCATCTAATGCGATTTCGCCTCATTATTCCCAGCAATTGTTCGCTTTCCACCGATTTTCTTGGCGAATTAAATTTGATTCATTGAATTCCTTTGGCCCCATTATCGCTCACTTCGCTGTGTGGTCAAGTGTCGCCATGAATCGAGTGCAAAATAATCAATGGAATTACGCAGGCACTCTTTTATTGCATTTTGAGATTATTTCAAAGACTGGACTAAAAGGTTCTAACAAAAGGAAAGATTTTGATAAAAATAAGTTGTTATTGAGCTGTCCGTTAGTTTCAAAAGATTTTTAAAGACTAAAGTGTGATTGAGAAGTGGTTAAACATATTTATTTTAATTTTCAACACATTTATCTATCTTTTCAAAGCATGTTCTGCCTCAAATCTTTGAGAAACTGTTACTACACCTTTAATTCCCTAACTGTTTATGTCCCTGCTATTATTTACATTTAGTTTCCAGCCCTGCTAAACGATGCAACTAATTTAAATTTCGAATCCCGGACAGCCTGGAACATTTTCGGATCCCCAAAGACTTGTCGCATCTGCTTTGATCTCTCGCGCGAATGCTGTGTTTTCGTTTAATTTCGCCCCTCGAATGCAGAGGGGTAAATATGGCACAAAAGCAGAAAAAAGAGAGCGCTGTCAAGGGAAAAAAGTGGGATTCAAAGTAACTGAGGACCTGTGGGCCTCTGTGGACAGGCCCTAAAACGCCTCGATGCCGAAAGTCGGTCGTTTGATCTGAGCCTCCGGCGCATTGTCACTGTCCGGAGACTAATTAACGCTTGTGTTATACGTAGTTTACGGACTGTACGCACTGTGTACGCACTGTAAGGCGATAGGAATGCACATGCGATTAATTAGCCGGCAATATGCTCGGCTGTCATCCGAGATTTGCACGGCAGGCGAATGGGGAACTCTTCGCAAAATCCCTGGGAGCCAGCTGCGCAGCAATGTTTCATTTCATTTCGTTTCGTTTGATTTGATTTAATGCGATTCCATTTGTGTCGTACTCCGAATTCGTTTTCGTAATTCGCGATTGTGTGTGCACAGTACACACACACACCGGAGAACAGGAGCACAATAGTCTGATTGTCTAAACGTGAGTGTGTGTGAGTAGCGCTTGATTTTGTTTGCGCAAAGAATTTATTTCCGTTTTTCTACAGTCGGTGGGAGCCTTACGAATTTCAGAGGGAATATACCAAGAAAGGTGAATTACATATAAAAATTAGAATTTTTAATTTTTAAAGTAAGTAAAGTAAAATTTTATAGAACAATTTTAAAGGTAATGTTTGATATTTATATAACGAAAATCACAGTTTTAGTTTAAATGAATGATTTATCGATTAAGTTCTATTACTTCGCCTTTTGCTCAAACATAATATTTGTTTATAATTCTTTAATTAACCTGCCAAAATATTTAAATAATTTTTTAAAATGTCTAGAAATATTTATTTCCATGAAAAAAGTGTTTTAAATTATAGGAACTATAAAAATATGCAGTTAATAAAGGCTGTAAACAAATTAAATCGATTTATTTCGTTCTTTTATAGAATCAGGGACTGGAGTTTTCCAGGATCCTTACACTCGAGTCTCTTATAAATTTACTATACACAAAAGTTAGGGTATTCATCATACCCTCGAACTCTGCGCAATTATTTCGATTTTCGTCTTGGTTGCCAGCGCAATTGTGGCTTGTTTACACGGCGTTGCCAGCGTTTCGTTTCATTCTGCGGTCTGCGCTCTAATTGCGCCTTGGCAATATATCAGAGCAGCCCCGCCCTCACCTGCCGCTCACCTGGCACACACACACACCCCCACCCACACTCACGTATGTAGATAGCTCTCCACTTCGGGGTTTTTGCGCTTTTTGCGCTCTTGGCGCTCTTCCTTAGCCAGCTGCTGCCGCTTTGCCATTTGCTTACGCGTTAAAGCTGACAGGTAAAATGGATTTGTTACGGCAATAGAACAGGTAACTGGAGGGGGTGACAGGTCGGCGAGGGAGCTTAGGGGGAGAGCATGCAAGACAGGTGAGAATATAACCCACAAGTTGGTGGTATGCAGCTGGCAAAAAAGCTAGGATTATTCCACGGTTGCAGAGCAATTCTACTTGGGCAGTATGGCTAAATAAAAATGGGTAACTGGAAACCAAACATTACTTACAACTCAAACTATGTTGATTATATATTTATTTTAATTTATATACATTTTGTAAGTATTTCTATTGACAATATTCATTTTCTTGTTTATTTTAAATTTTCCACTTGCATTCTTGCAGTTAAAAGTTACGCCTAAGGACTTTACCAATCACTTCACTCCGGATCGATGCTAGTTGTACTTGAATCTGCGTATATACCGCCTCCCGATCATAGGCAACACCTTTTAACCCTGTGGCAACTTGGCCATGGCTTGCAAAATTGCCTATGTTCTTCGTGTTCCCATTCCTTTTTTGGAGGATCTTGGCCGTAAGCGGTAAATGCGATCACAGCGACCAGCAACAAGAATGATCGCTGCCAGTTCATGTTGAACTCAAAACCAAAGTGTGGAACAAATCGAATGGGGAAACGACACGTACAAAAGGATTGGCTCCGTTATTAATTGCATTATTTTTAAATGTTGCATGCTCTTAAAAACTTAGCTTAAATAATTATATACAGAGACCATGCCTTTTTGCTGAAGCCGAAACCTTTCACAAACAGAATTCATACATGTGTATGTACAGCCCGAGCCTGAACTTATTCCGAGTGATCCTGGCTGGGGCACGGCTCTGGGTGGAGAAGAACTTTTGGCCAAATCGAAAAACACATTTGAATAATGAGAGCGTTGAGAGCTGCTGCAGTTTTGCTGAGTGCTCTGTTGCATTGTTGCCTCAGGCTGGAAGCTCAAAACTGGCAAACTGGCAGGCAGCAGCTGCTCCTGTCTGATGTCCTGTCCCCTGACAGCCTTCCACTGCCTGCTGCCGGCCACTGACATTTTGGGATTTCGTACTCAAAATGTTGAGTTGCTCGCCGCATTATGCATGCAGACTGCATTGGCCAACAACCAGCAACCAACAACCAGCGCCAGCGCCATAATAATGGTAAGCACTAGCTGTCGGAGGAGTCGCAAACTTTTGGACTTGTGCTAATTGTGCCAGGAGGAGTTTCCACATTTTGGCATCCGCAATCGTAGAAGTTTACCGACGACTGGCAGCTAATTTTTGCCAGCTGTCAGCGCTCTCCATATAAATCCCTCAAAGTCAACAGCACTGCACCCACGTGGCACATCAATTCGCATCCATTCCCTGCTTACATATATCCATCATATTGCAATCGTCAGTTGGGTCGCCGCATGCAACGTCGCTTATCGCTCAGCTCTGTAATGATGGCAACAGACCCCGAAATCCCCCGAAATATCCCTGTGGCCCCAGCCTCCATCCATCTGCCCGAACTTCTGTCGTACATTTTTCATAACGCAATTCATGTTATTCATGTGCCAGTGACAAGTCATCGTGCCCCTGGTCGGAGATGCACAGTGGTTGGGGATTGGCTTTCGAGTGACAGTCGAATTGATTGCATTGCTGACTAGACAGTTCACTTTAATATCGCAAGTGCACTTGGCAGCATGTGTTGACTTATTTTTTGTATAAAAGGGGAATTTTTAGTTGAATTTCTAACTCAAGAAATGCATTTTGGAAAATAATATAGGTTTTTTTATTCAATTGAAGTTCTTTTAAACATACGTTTTATTTATTTAGCGATACTTTTCAGTTATACGGCAACTATATTAAAGTTGTAAGTATAATGATAAAAAAATATTGCCTAAAAGAAGTTCTTATAAAACTCCGCAGCAACATATATTGTTTTTTCTGTAATACTTTCCATAAATATGAATAAATCAGAATAATAATTTCCATAAATATCGATATTTCATGTATATTTTTATAGAATAAAACTATGAAACATCTTTCACTAAACTCCCCAATTTAAAAATTGAAGAGCAGCTCTATTTCGACGAAAAATTCAGCCATTAGTCTGCTGCTGCTGCTGCTGTTGTGGCAAAGCAATCAATTTAATATCTGCCCATTTCCACTTAATGCCTCCACATTTGGGATATTTATGTTGGCAGACTATTACATGCGCTCGCCCACTGTGCGATGTCATAAAAATTGTCTCATTAATCATCGCACGACATGCCTCGAACTCGGCTCCCGTCCCCCACATTTCTTGGGCCCGCGTTCGTGATGTTCGCCAGCTCAAGGGGCTATTTCTGTGCTGTTTGCAGGAAACATGGACTTAGTGTGAAAATCCAGCGAGCAATTAAAGTGGCTCGATGCAGCAGTCCCCAGTTCCATTCCATTTGCATTTCCACCTCCACCTCCACGCCCAGACTCCAGACTGCAGACCTCGAACAAGTGCAGGCAGCATAAATCAAAGGAGTTTCCCCCTCGGGAAAAGCGGGAGTTTTATTTTTACTGGCGTGGCATTTTAAATTGTCTGCGCCATATTTAAAATAGCAACTAATTAATTTATTTTTTCACGCCCTGGCTGGGAAGTGCGCATTAATAAACAATTAAGTCGTTTTAATTGCAGTTTGCCTTGTGGATTATAAATTTCCGAGTGGAAATCGCCGCCGGCATCCCGGCATCCCGGCAACCCGGCAACCCGGGTCCCCTATAATGGGCCGGAGCTCGAAACTAAATTCGTTTATTATTGATCAGTTCGGGGCCCGTAAGCTGCTTAACTTGGCCGGGTGCCCAAGCCACCCGTGGAGCCAGCTCTTTTCCCCGGAAACAGGAATCAGGTGTTCTTGCCTGCTGCGAGGCACTTGGCCGATTCCCGGAAAATTTGCTGCTCACTTTGCTAAGCTGAAAATCTGCCACACACTCTGCGGAGCACACATGGTACATGGCCGCGGCAATTAAGTCTGTAAAGTAAAGCCCCAATATTAATAATTTCCCACTCACAAGTACGCCAATAAATATCTCTGTCTTAAAAACATTTAAAGAATTCTTCTGGCCTCCGTCTGGATGAGTTCCCGGAATTTATCAAAACATCTTGTTAACTTTCTGCTAAAATCCCCCAACCAATATTAGCCCGAGTGCAGAAATTGTTTTATTTGATTCGCAAAGGTTCTGGGAATCATCTTCAGCTCGGCGCCCATTCATTTACATACCTTTCAAGAGCTTTCCGCGCAGTTTGAGGATCTGCAAGTGGAAAACAAGAAAGTTCATTTTAATAAAATAATTAATTCAAAGAAACGTCTTCTTCAATCCACCCCGGGGCTGACAGTCTCTCTTTTTTCTCTCACCATAAATTTCAGCATTTCAGCATTGGCGGAAAAACATTCGCTGGCGTCTTGGCCAAGTTAATATGATGGGACACGTTAAGCAGGCTTGAATGATGTGTATCAAGGACGAACGGCAAAAAACTACCAACTGTGTCAGCAAAAAAGGAAAAGCTGAACAACAACGGAACAGCAACTCAGTGCAGTGTCTGGTTGGGAAACTGAACAACAAAAAAACAGAAAGGACTAGGGCAAGAAGGATGCCGAGGCTGAGGCCGAGAGGAAAAGAAAATGGGAATGACGATAGACATTGAACACGAAAAGGGAAAATGGAGCGAAGACATTAGCCTGAAATGACAGCAACAAGATGCGAGATAGACACTTGGCTTATATCAGTTCTGTTCTGCTCTTCGTCCTTTCCGCAGCCTGTCCCCCCCTCGCCGGGATAACAAAAGCAACTTGCAACCGAAAGGCGTCAAAAGTGCGTGCTGCAAATTGAGGCAAGCTCGGTGAACAACAAATGCCAATTGACTGACAGCCGTACAGATGCTTTCAATGGAAATTCGGCAAAGCAGAAAGGCATTGACTTTCTAAACAATTTTCAAAACCATTCCGGTGAATGAATGGGCAAGGGAAAGGTCATTGCAAATTAATCAAATATCCCTAGAGGCGGCTTTAAAGTCAAATCCGTAAGAGCATGGCTTGTTTCTTCCAGGACTGATTACTTTGTTTAATTAATTACTCTAAGAATGCCTGAACTATTGATATTAATTGACAACGTATTTATTCGAAGCTTTCCTGTATTTTCGGATTCTAGAACGAATACGAAGTAGCCAAACTTTCAGCCTCATTTCAACCTTTCAGCAGTGCAATGTTTTTTCTTTTTGTCGTTGAGAGTGTGCCAAAGCTGGAGTCTTAGTAAGCAATCTGTAACATGTTGCCAGTTTGAGTTTTCTATTGAAAAGCGTTTTCCGTTTTTCCGGCCCAAGGACAGCTGGCCTGGCCTACATCCCTGCACTGGCACTCTCATTCGCATTCTCATTCACATTCACGCACACACACACAGCGACTTATTCATCGCTCACTCACTTAGTCAGCGTGCCGCCCAAGGATCGATGCGGATGCGGGGCAAGGATTCGGTCGAAGATGCTGCTGCTCCTCCGCCGAATCCTTCCCTTTCCCCGTCGCTGGGCAAATACAACGCCGCCAGCTGGCTCAGGCTTTTATTTTCCATTTCTAGCCCAGTCCTAAGTGCAGATAGAGAAATGCTTTTCATGCCGCTGCTTTAGTTTAAATATTTATGTAAGCGCGGCATTTCATGAGAAATATTTCCGACTCGTTCAGAAGTATTTTGCTTTTCTTATTATTGCAAATAGGTTCGGACGGGGCCAGAGCGAGTCTAGGCCAAGTGCCTTTCCCAACTGCAACTGCAAAAAGGAATTTCTCTCAGCCCCCTGAGGCTATTAAATTTATAAGATTTTTGGCCAAATTATGCAGCTTGTCCTTTGACTTAGAATCTTAATGAGGTGCTCGGAATTTTTTTTTTTTAATTGGAAATACTAATGAATTAATTCGAAGTTATTGACCTTGTTCCATTTTATAATATTGTACGGATTTTAATAGTAAACTTACAGGCACAAGGATTAAACTTATACAGGATTTGTGTATGTTTATATTTAAATAAAATATAACATTTCACTCGACTCGATTGAGCTGTTAAGTGGCCCTAACTTTTCTGCTTCTAGAGGTGAGTTTAACTTGACTTCAAATTAAATCTCCTGCCACTTGCTTTAAACTCCGTTTACACACAGCTCTTCGCATCCGAATTCAAATCTATTTATATCAATTTACTCACTTCAGTGCTGAGCTGACAGGCAATTTCCCAGGAACAGGGCCCGGACACAGATCTCGTGGTTGGGCAATTTTTCAACAGATAAAATCAAGACCGAACAAATCAAATCAAATGCAGACAACAGCACAAAAATGTTACAACTAAGGAGCGCACACACACGGCTCAAGCACTCAGCTCGAACACACGTGGCAGTGGCAACTAAAGAACTGTGGGAAACAGCAATAACAGCAAACAACAAAAGTAAATTAATAGAAAACAATAACAATTCCCTTTATTATTATTACTGCAGTGAGTCGAGGGCAGACATCGAAGTGAGTTCTCTGGGAGAGATTCGAATTTGTTTTGCCTGCCGTTTGCCCTTGCCGTTTGCCGTTCCGAGTTTGTTGTTTTGTAAATGCCCAAGTTTCTGGCTCCCAAAGTGTCTGTGGCGTTGGTTGTGGGCTGTGCATGTGATTTACACAACGGTATGTAAGTAAAATACAAATCATGTTCCACGCGTTCGGCCTTGCCCCGAAAACTGAGCCACACTCTTTGACGTCGGCCCACGGGGCGGATGCGTGACGCGGTAATATCTGAGGCTTGTCCTGGCAAATGGTTGAGTTTTCTCTGGCTTTCCTTGAAATTTTCTTCTTTCTAAACACAACAATGGAAAGCAACGAATCAGGCTAAATGGAAAAAGCATCAAGGAAATCTGCAGGAACGAGTCAAATACCCTTTCTGTTGTATTTTCTCTGTAATTTCGGAAGCTAGAACTGCTTGAATAAGATATATTAGAAGTTTCAATGAAGAACTTTATTTAAAAAAAATCATAATATTTAAGTTGCTTATTTAATGTTTTCAGAAATATATTTAGGGTAATTTTTAAGCTTAACTGATCAATATGATCTGATATTTCGGACAGTTCACAAACTATATTTTCTAAAGTTTAGTAGAGTTTTCTCGGAGTTACTAAGACTGCTTTAAAAAAAACCTTCTCTAAGTTCTCAGACTCTCTGCACTTCCAGGAATTTTCTACAAAGATATTTTTAAGATTTCCTTGAATTTTTCAACCTCAATTCCGCACCAGACTGCAAACTTTTCATTTGAATTTTCTTTAACTCTTGGAAACTGGAACGCATTTAAAATATCTTAAGGATGATTAGGGAAAAATATATACTTTGTATACATATTCCAGCTCCGGGCGTGGCAAAGTTTTTAGAAAAACTTATCACACTCTCGGCAAGAGAGAGCGAACTGGAGAAAGAAAATATCACAACAGGCAAAGTGGGATAAAAGTCTCACAAGGAAAACTTTTGCCAGGTGTTTGTCGGTGCGCGAGCGGGGGTGTGTGTGTATTTTTGTGTTTTGTGGCATTACGTGCATTGCATGTCGAATGTTTGTAACAAAGTCTAAAAAACATCAAGCACAAACATCGAGCGGCAGCGGCAACTTTATCTAAAGTACGAGAACAACACTCCCCGACCGCCCTTTACCGCTGCCAGACATTTCATGTTATTTTCCTGCCTGATTGGTGGGCTCCCCCTTGTCGTGTTGTTTTTGGCCAGATTTCACCTGCTTTAAGCCGAAAACGAAACTGTTTTCGCTGCCATGCGTGCTGTTATTTTTTTTATATTTTTGTCTCGCTTTTTATTTACTTATTTTTCGGTTCAGATCGGCTCGTGTCGTGTTTTGGCCACCTTGCAAATGGCTCGCCAATGATTTTTAATGCGATTTACAAAGCAAAAAAATAAGGAAAAGGGGAAACATCACGGCCTGCACTTACACCCGGACACGAACACGGACCCATTCGAGCGGCTTTGGCAACCTTTTTTAAGTGGCCAGCCAATGGAACTTGGACGCTGGGTTGGGTTTCCGTTTCCGTTACCGTTACCGTTACCGGCATTATGTTCTCCCTTCCCCGAGAGTGGTTGTGTGTGTGTGGGTGACTTTATTTAATGCCATTAACGCAAATTGAAAGTTTTACGCCCGCCCATCGCCCATCGCCCATCGGCCATTGCATGCGCAATTGAGTTTTTCGGGTCTGCGACTCGCAATGCGCTCTTTATGACGTTTCATGGGATGGAAATGGCTCAGCGTTTTCAGAATTTTTGGGCGTATAAAAGAAAATCCTTTGGCCATTCAGGCCGTAGTATAATTCACTTGCGTCACTCATTATCCGGCACTCGTTAGCCAAATCCCCTCACGAGCCGCGTAATTGTGTTCGTGTGTGTCATATACATACATAGTAAGTATATGCCAAAATGGAAAACTAGCCGCTGCCATTCATAGTTTCTATAGCCACTCCATGGCCCAAAACCAAGGACGAGATCTGGCTTTATTGCCAACACTTTGTCGCGACTGTGGAGCACCCATTACAACTACTTAGGGCCATGTAAATAACGCAGAAATAAGCCAAGGCGACTGACGAGCAGCGCAAGAACAAGTCTTCAGTAAGGTGTTTTACACCTGCACCCCCTGCCCCCCTCCTACACCCTTGGAGAGCATTAACATAATCGTCACCGTTATGCGCGACGTGTGCATAATGGCGGAGTGGAAGGTAGTGGTAGGTAGGAGATAGGGACACGAGCACGACGGGGACAAGGGGATAAACTATGTTAAGTGCGCTGACATTGTGATATATAGTGGGCTTCGCTACCCTCAAGTGGAAAACGGGGTATGACGGCTGCAACTTGTGTTACTAGCTGCCTTTGATTATATCATTATTTAATAAGGGCTAAGTAGTTGGCAAGGTAAGTTATTTTAAAATATACGTATAAGTGCAATAAACAGAGCTACAAGCTTACAGAAACATAATAGGTACCAGCTAGTTTTTTAATTGAGATGATTTACCCATAATAAGTACATTTTCTAAAGAGATAAATAATACAATTCTTAAAATTTTCACAAATTTTGACTAACTCTCTTTTTGTCCAAACGTCCTCTTAGGTTTACAGACAAGGATTTTCCCTTCGGTCTGATTACAAGTATGTTTCTGGGTACTTTGTTGTCTTCTTTGTTTTCTCTATCATTGTTTCATTTTCCTTTTTGGCTAGTTACCCGAGAAGACGCGTGTTGGGCTTTAAAGTTACCGAGTAGGCGAGCGTTTTGGGGCAGAAGGCGTTGTCAGGTGTGCATATCAAGTAGCCGCCACGTCTGCCGTGGGACAAAGCCGTGTGGCATACTTTTTGGGCGCAGGCCATTAGCAAACGAGCGAAATGCGAAATAAGAAAAACGAAAAACAAGCCAAGCTCACTCAGACACACACGTATGAATATAATAAATTATCCGCACACAAACACGAGGAAATTGAGAGCAGATGAAGAGTCAAGCTGGGAAAAGCTTGAAAAAAGCCGAAAAAAATGATAAAAAGGGAAAGCAAGGGCGCTACTTTTTTGAGGGCTTACTCTACGGGATGCTTGAAATTCCACTCGCATAGCTTATAAAATAAAAATTAAAATTCCAATTGCAAACCACAATAATAAAACACTTTTAAGTGCGGCTGCGCCTGCATCATCTTTTTATTTTCGCAGAAATTCGTTTGATCAAAATGTGGAATCGGTAGGAGAATCGGGGAAACAGTGAACATTGATTTAAATTATTTTGGAAGTGATTAAGAAACCTTTTCACTTCGGGACTAATATTTTGATTATATAGAATAAGTTCCTATAAAAATATTTTTTTTTTAACGTCTAACCTAAGGAATTTATAGAATACTTGTTCCTAGAGTTTTTAAAAAATAAATGAATTTGGGAAACAAACCTCTGAAATTACTAAACAAGCAAATAGTACATTTTCGACCACTGTTCCATTTCTTCAGCTCATACGTAGAATCCACACCGACCGGCCTGGCATACGTAAGTACTCCTGTGCCCCTCAGACTTTCCTTCTGCTGGGGATTATTAAAAATTTTGCCCAAGAGGCATCTATCAGTTATGGGGGCCTACTCGATTCGACAGTGCGCGTCTCATTTCAATGAGATTCGGCTAGGGAATCTGGAACTGTGCGAAGAATTTCCAAGGCATTAAGCACTTGGAGAAATTTTTTTCAAAAATTCCCAAAAATAAAAAGCTATGGGGGAAAAATTTAGATCAATTAATTTTTAGACCTTATATTATATATAGCAGTTTCACAGCTAATTTTATTAAACTGATAACATGTTGATAATATTTTATTATATTTTTTCATTGAATCTAGTTGTGAAGCAACATAGCAGCTAAACATAATCTTCAATAAATTAATACAAATAAATTAGGTATATGAATACAGTAAAACAATTTTTCTAAGTCCCACCTTTAAAATATTTATGCAATTTCCTGTGAAATTTACTGCGATATTTCTCTCAGGGTGGCACTTCCTGGCTGGCAAAGTGGCCGCCGCCACATCTTGTAATTGGCATTCCGCACACTGACCGAAATGAAAATGCTACGTGCTTTCATTTCACGTTACGACAGTCGGATAAGTCGGCACAACGCTCCATTGACCGCCGATGGAAAAGTGGAAAAGCGAGGGACGAGGCACCCAGGAGAAGTCGCGGGCTTATTTGCCGTGGTTTTTGGGGCCACCTTCGTTCGTTTTAATTTTTTACGCTGCGGGCATACAGAGAGAATGGCCGAGTTTCGGCGATTCTTAAAGTCAATCACATTACGCTGGGACATCGAACATCAAACAGCCGACAAAGGCCCTCGAGACCCTTCGAGAAGCTGGCAAATATTTGTCTGGCCTGCATCCCTCGCGAAATCGATCGGTATGTCGAGCACCTTTCAACACAAGCCCCCACACAAAACAAGAATAAAAAGAAACCCCAACCCAGCAAGCCACTCAACTCTTTCGCTTCCGTTTTATGTGCATATTCAATATACACAAAAAATTTCATTTAATTTTGGTTTTTCTTGGCATGCCTGCCATTGACAGTCGGCGAATTTCGATGTCAGACTCATGCGTCTTTCAATTGTTTGCCCTGGCTCCCTTTTTTATTTTTCATTTTCTGATAGGTTGAGATAAGAGCGAGCGTCTGTTTGTTTTAGTTTTTCCAATCCTTTTTCCTGCTTCTCCTTAAATGTTTTCCGGAAAACCTCTCTGCCGGGCTCTTTTCATGATTTATTTCCTGCGTAATCCGTGCTCTCTGCTCCTTGGCTTCGCTCAGCCACAACCTTTCATCCACCCAATTTATAAGCACCCAAAATACTTGTAAATTTCAGCCGGATTCAAGGCATAAATATATATGCTGCCACTCAGTTCTTAGCCATCAAATTTATGAGCACTCGTCACACTAACTCATAAAAACGCGCTCTCCCAGGGGCGGGGAATTTTAAAGTGCCACAGTAAAAAAGGGGGCCGGGGCTTGCAAGGCTGCAAACACGAGACAACACTTTGCATGTGAAAGGGCTTTGTGGAGGAGTGGGTCCGCCGATGAGATTTATGTACTCTGAGGCTTAGACCGAGCTCTCCGGCCTGTATTTTGTGGTAAACAGCGCGTCCTGCGGCCAAATCCTGCCACGCACTCAAAGGCAGAGCCAGGATCAGCAGCCAGAGCAGGAGCAGGAGCAGGAGCCAGAGGACTTGTCGCTATTTATTCTACTAAAAACGCAATAATATATCATCTACAGTTTATCATTGCTATGACGCCAGACTGAAATTATTATCCTGCGAATTTATTGCCTTACAATAAACGCAAAGTGCACGAGTGTGAGTGTGTGTGGGAGAAAGGCTCTCACTCTCGCTCTCTGTGTGTGTGTGTGTGTGCTTGGCATTTCTCCAGCAACAGCAAAATGTGGAAAAACAACATTTAGAACGTGAACCGTTTTTGACGAGGCCTCAAAAACAGGCAAAAAGGAAGCAAAGAGCCAGGAAAATAACAAATTTTAAGGATCAGCTTAAGAAATACCCTGCCTCATAAAAATTAAAAAACTTTAAAGAAATAACTGAGACAAAACTGCCATAAAAAACCCATTCATAAAGTTACTCGAAGGTTGCCATATAATGCATTTATAAAAATATGATTCAATACAATAAACCTAATTTAAATGCTGAAAAATTCGTTCAAAAATGTGTTTTATTTGAAAAAATTCACTTGCCACTTTTCTAGGAATTTCCCTGCTGAAAAAAAGTTATCCTAGGCCTAGGGAGCATAAGAGAGGCAGAGGCAGAGACCGTGGCTGGCATTTGTAATAAAATCGCTTGTTTGCTCACACTTTTTGGCTGTGGGGATGGTGCACATGTCCCAATGGGTACATATACATTTTTCCGGCCAAGTTTATATATTCATGGCAATCTCGAGAGCTGTCACACAGAAACTCCATCGCGCGCATATTTTTTACTATTAGCCGAAAGCAATGGCAAAAATTTGTCAGTCAGACGGCCGGCCGGCTGCTGGCAACTAAAGCCAAAATCAAATTGCTCGTCCTGTCAACTTTTTTGCGTAACCATTTTCTTTTTCAGCTTGTATTTATTTCATTTTTGCGCAGCGAGACAAATAACAGAAGTTTGCTAAATTGCCGGCTGCCGTTGGCCCCATTCCTCAGCTCGTATTTCGTATTTCCCACATTCTCCATTATGTTTTTCACCCTTTCTGCCCATATTTTTATGACAAGCAGCCCTCACATCTCACTCGTCAGATACTCGCAGCAAACTACACAACATACTCGTACATAGTTCTGTTTTGGCAACTGTTTGCCCAAATTGGCACACATTTTGTGCATAAATGACAAATGCCTTTGATGGCATAAAATATGACTTTGAGAATTGTTTTGGAGCAAATAAAACGGGCGTTGCTATCGGCATGAAAGGGTTTATTCGTTAAGTTTTTTTTGCGAAGGATACGTCATGAATCAAGGAAGTGGAACTGGGAGATGGCGTGTAAATAGTTTTGACTCTTATCCCTCACTAATGACGAATGATTTCCTTGAAATATGGATTGAAAGAGTTGTTATGTCTATCAATTTATTATTTTTAGAAGGCTTCCTAACGACCAAAATCTCCTGTTTTAAAGCGAAATGAAAACCTGCCAATGACATTTAAATGAAAACGGTTTCTGTCAGTTTTTAAATCAAATGAATTGCCATTTTCGCCAGAAAGTTTTAAAACATTCACAATTTCCAAAAACTTTGCAAATGTTGCCGTCCCGTCCGCACAAACTTTCATTTACATGCTGTCGAGTCAAATTAAGGCGCCATATTGGCGTCTGAACTTAAAGTTTTCGATGAAGGCTCTGGCATTTGGAAGCTATCTAATGAGAAACCCAATGAAAAACTCTCATGAAATATTTTGTAGAGGTATAAAAGAATTTAATATAGGATAAGTAAAGTGATATAATAATATTTTATTGATAAATTCGGCTGAATTCCTTGCATTTGCTGCCTCACTTTCAGCTGAAAAGTTAATTATTTTCACTGTCACTGTCAGTCCTCACATGACAACTCAGGCTTGATTTCTTGATTTCAATGCCTCGATTCGCACACGCTCCAATTAGCTGACAATTGACTTGTCAAAACATCAATTATAACTGACACCCGTCGAATGTTACTCGCTCCCTGCTTACTTTTCCTCGGAAAAGCCATTTGCATTTACAAGTCTGGCAATAAGTCGAGATGTGAGTTCCTTGTTCCGCTCTCTCCCCTTGCATATTGAATGCCCGCTTTAACATGGCAAATAAATGGGCGCGTTAAATATTTAATTGGCATAATGCTAATCATTCGATGGCTGGCAAAAATTCATTAGTGCTCCCCACATTCGCCGATCACATCTGTCAGCACACGGCGCAGCGCAGCAAACCTCAAAAGCCAAAAAAGCCCTCCATCAAAGCCCAAAAACAATCCCATTTAAGGGGGAGGGTTTTGGGGTGAAAACAAAAAAAAAAACTAAAAACCCTCACCACAATCTGGCACGTGTTACCCAGCCCCTTAACCCACTGTGGCCCCCTAAACCCCCGGCTATCACCCATTTCCTGTTGCCAGCTGATGCTGCCAGTGCGCTCAGAGAAAATCATGGTCTATGAGTTTACAAATGTTTAGTGTTTCTTATTTATATTAAAATTTAAATTACATTTATGACTTTTTATTATAGTAAAATAAATAAATTAAATTGAACAAGTAGTTTATTTTGATTATTTCTAATCTTTAGATTGCCTTAACTTGCTATTATTTGAAATATTCCTCATCCTAAAACATCCTAAAACCTGTACACTGTTTAGAATAAGAGTTATTTGTTTTTGGGAATTCTAACAATGTGTCAACTATTTATTCGTCCTAAAATATTTTCCTTTAGGAAATAATGCCTTCAATATATGTTACGATTTTTTTCAAAGTGCTTCTGTGGCAAGCAAACATTACACAATTTTGATTGTATTTCCGTTTCGTATGCGCAAAAAGGCAGCAAACAGGCAGCAGGAACAGCAAAAGCAAAAGCAACAAAGACCGGTGACAGCAACAGGAAGTTTCGCTTATTTCCGTTTGTTTACCTTTGCGCTGTGCCTTGATTAAATGTCAGGTTACCCCGGGTCGGAATCGTGGCTTCCACTCGGCGGAGGAGGAGGTGGCTCTTCGGCTCTTGCGGTGCCCCGAACACAGCTGGCAGGTTGGATATTTTCAAGCAATTTTCACCCAGCTCGGCAGCACTTTTGTTGCATACGTCAGCGTAATCTTATTAACAAGGCAAGAAGTATTCTAATGATTCCCAGCACTAAATGTTTTGCGTGGGAATAAGGCCATTGTTGGGGGAACAACCATCTGGCGGATTAGTCGGCTTAGAGTTACGTAAGCGCCAATTGCTACAAGATTCTGTTAAAAATTAGGGGAAACTTAAATTGCCATAAATATTTTGTGGCTTTTTGTATCCACTTTTACATAATGATATATAGGTATAATCCTAAAAATAATGGTTGTGGATCTGGAGGATTACTAGTACTTGTTTTTCCTACACTTAGGTTATCTGTTGAGTTAAAGAATTCCTCGAATTGTTCATTTCCTTTGAATTAAATGTCTTTTGTACCCATACAATATGGAACTACTCTTAAAAACTCTTCTTATTGTATAATAAAATAACCAGAGGACAAAGCTACCACTCGACAAGGAAAATAAACCAGAGAAAACCTTTATAAAATATGAATTCTCTGCAACACTTGGTCAGCTTTCTACAGTAAGTCATAAAACTATACAAAACCACACATAAAGGCTTTATTGATAGTACTAAAACTATCTATAGTAACAGGACACTTTAAACAGTCTGATGCCTAATTAAGTTATTTATTCCAAAGGGAAATAAATAAGACGGTAAATAATTTATTTCCCCCAGTGAAAGCTATTAAAATAGTTCGCAGCAACTCACTTTTAGAGCGCACTGTACGCCTCTACATATTTTATGGCGAGTTCTCTGCTGCCTGGCACCTGAACATGGTCGTGACGGTTTTAAGCCGGGCCAGCAGCAAATGCTTAAAGTGTCGCTCAGACCTTAAATTACAGGGCAGAGGACACATTCCGACTGGCCGCGGACTGCAGCTAATTAATTGGCCGCAATTTGCGCGGGCTTGCGCGGAAAACTTTGCTGCGGAAAATGGAAATGGAAATTCGCCGGGGCCCCGACGTTTTGTAGGTCAACGACAATGATGTTGCGGCTCGGATGAGGCTGCTGCTCCTGCTGCTGCTCCTGCTCCTGTCTGTCTGCCGACTGCTGTTGTTGCCGGCACATGCTTGGGCATAATTTATGTTGCCCAAAAAATGTTTGTGCACTTTTCCCTTATTTATTTATTTTCTTATGCTCCCGCCTGTTTTTGTTGCTGTTTTTGCCGGTGTTATTTGGGGGCATTAAAAGCTGCCGCGAAAATGTTTTATTTACCGAAAAATGTATTTGCATGTCTGTGCGGGGCATTTGCATAATTGTTAAACAAACAGCAGACTAGATATGTGTGTGTTGGGGCCCAGAAAGTGTGCAACATTGCGGGAGATGTCTGTGCAATTTTGGGCATTAGCCAAATTGGAAAATAACGAAAAATTTGGGTAAACATTTATTTTACTGTGACCTGCTGGTATTTAGTGAAAATGGATTTAAAATAATTTCCTGAAAATTTCTTACTTAACACCCAAAGCTTAATATTTCCCTAAGAAGGTATTACAACTCCATTTAATCTCTCCCATTTACCGCTTCCTCTGCGCCAGCCGAGCATTAAATTCCTGATAGAATCTATTAAATATTTAACTTATCGCCGCTCTAAATCAATAGCCAAATATATTAGCCGCTCTATATACACGCTCCCAGCCAATACATAGGCACTGGCACACTCACACTTGTGCACATAAAAAGCCATTCAAGCGTTTCATAATGATATGAGAAGGGCGAAAGGAAAAAAATTGAAATGGGGAGACATGCGAAAAATAGCAAACCCAACACATTGCCTCAACTCATTTTCACATAAAAGGACGCCAATGTGTCGGCCTGGCAAAAGGCCAAAAATCCTGGCACCGACACACACACACACACAGATCCCTGGCTAACTCACACAGAGACACTCGCTTAGCGCTGCTATATAGAGCCATTGGTACATGGCAAACAATAAATGTACGCTGCCAGCACAAGAGACCAACTAAATTATCAGTAATATCGGAGCGCCAGGATAATGCTCTGCGAAGGAGAGTCCTTGTGTCTCTGTATGTGTGTGTGTATTGAGGGCGGGGGCGTGGCCGTCGGCTAGGCGTGGCAAATAAACACATCAGCCAAAATGCTTTTTACTTAAATTAACAGAGCAGCTTGCTTCGGATTTCGGACTCCCAACTAACGGTTAGTCATTAACTTTCATGGAAGTGTGGGTGCACTCGAAAAAAATAATAAATTGTGGTTAAGGAGACCTAAAAATAGGACCTGGAGTGAGCCATAAATTGCCTTAAATTTTTGTAAATACTGAAACATTTTTCCGGAATGGATTCTTTGGGTAAGAACTTCAAATGTATAAGAGATCAAGAGATTTTCAAGAGTGTATTTGTGCAAAATAAGCTAGTTGCATGCTGTTGAGCTATCCCTTCGAAGACACATTGAGTGATTTAGTCAGAAAATCAATGAAATACGAGTTTGGGAAGCCCGTATCAATGTAAACGGATATGCGAGTGCTCTCTGCTAAATTTTAGATACAAAATAACGTAAAGTACTTAATGAACTTGATAGCTGCAAAGGCAGAAATCCCATTTTTGGCAGTTGAAAACTGAGACTTCAGTTCACATTTGATTTGTTACGCCGGCACATCAGTAATAGAGTTTGCACAATTTTTCTGATGGCATATAAAATTCCAAGTTCGCACATAGAATTACGTAATGGTATCATAATACCCAACTCACTGGGGTGCAGGGAACAAGCTGCTCATCAGCCTCCTCCTCTCCTCTCCCCCTGGTTTTTCCCACCGATTTCCCTCATTTCCAGGGCTTTGCCAGCTCTTTCCTGATATGGCATACTTAAGCAATCGAGGCAAATGTTTTATCGTCACTTTGCCGCACACACTCACAGAATACATATACGTGCACTGAGGAAAAAATGAAGGGTGCTTTATTATTATAATAGAATTATATAGTTTTTAACATTTTTGAAGTGAGAAAGATACAAATGTTTCAGATAAATAAATATTAGTTACATTTTTTAAACTATATTTTATTTTTTTAATATTTGAATTATTTTTATCTATTCCTATCCAGTCCCAGCTAATATTTTTGTTGTAAAAAAAAAGTTCATAATAATGTTTTCTGAAACTAAAAAGATTTAAGTAAGTTAATCTTCGTCTTTTTCTTTAGTGCATATATCTGTGTGTGTGTGCGGAATACAAAATGGCGCCAGTTTCCGTATGCCTTTGGGCCCTCTGCATCCTTCGGTTCGCCTCAATCTCAATCGTCGGAAAAGTCTATCAACGCATGGACCCCAAGGCCAAGGAATCCGGGTTGAAGGACGCAAAGACGAGAAGACAAGCCAGATACTGAGCCGAAATGCCGAACCCAGTGCTGGCGAAAATGTTTAATATCGTTCTCCCTTTGCTCCCCCTTCGCTGCCATGGCTTGGCATCAAGTATACGACAAGTTGTACCATTGTAAATTTAATAAAGCCAGACGCAAGTGGTGGTGTGAGGCGAGAAATCAAGAAGCCAGCAATTATTTGGTTACGCAATTACCACAGCCAGGCAACCGGCAGGTTCAATAGGCTTAAATAATTTGCCAAAATCCCCTTGGCGCAAAAACAAACAAATAAATTCAATGCAAAAGAGGCACAAAACTTTCCGGTCCCGGAGAACACAAACACAAATAGTGAAAGTTTACAGCAATGATACGGGGAGGGTTAGAACAGCCAGATGAGGGCGTGGCGAATGCGAGCAAAGCCGTCTTCTGAACTGCCACACAATTTATTATTATTGTTTTATATAAACAGCAAATGCGCGAAAATAAAGCTGGCTTAAAGGGCC
The DNA here is from genome assembly GCA_008042535.1 of Drosophila tani. NCBI lineage: Eukaryota > Metazoa > Arthropoda > Insecta > Diptera > Drosophilidae > Drosophila > Drosophila tani. The sequence continues at coordinate 119,276 of VNJO01000539.1, forward strand.
AAGGGGGGAGGCTAAACATCACCGAATTTTCTGCTTTATTGTTGTCCTTTGAGTGAAAGTCAGACGAAATGGGCCACTAAAAAATAAGTTTGTCTGCAACATTCCCAAAAGCAACTAAATTAAATTACTTAGCGGCCTCAGAAATTCAACAACATTTTCTGTGTTTTTCCCCAGTTTTCTAGTTGTGCATTTTCATTTTAAAAGTGCAGGAAACATTTGAATTTTTCTCATTTAATTTTTCAGTGGCCTGCTTTGAATGCAAAATGAAAACGGAAACCAAATCTAATCGAACTTTGCAAATATCCCTAAAACACTAAAACACCAAAAAACAATCAAACATTTCGAATTTATATCTGAAATGCATACCAAATGCATCAATCATTCTTTAAAAACAAATAAAACCACAAAAAATAATGCATTTAGAGTAGGGAAAATGGAAAATCAATTTGAGGAAGTATCCAGAATTTTTATTTTCAAAATATCTCGTGTTTCAATAAATGATTTAAGTGAATTTATGGTCGTTTGCTCATTCGTCAGCAAGATGATTTACACAGCTCCCATGGACATTTATTGTGCAATGTAGTGGATGTAGCCAAAGCCAGCCCTGCAGCTCAATCATGCACGCTTTAAAGAATTTATATTTATGGCCAGATCCAATCAACGGAACCCAATATGTCCGCGAATTGTCAATCAAAAAAATAAGGCAACGACAAACCAGTTATAATAAAAGCAAATGCATTTCGCATTAAATCAATTCCCGTTGACTCGCTGGCCACAAAAAGCTGCACGAGCGCTCCATCAATCAAACATAAGACACACACACTCGCACACAGCCACACAGAAAAACAGGACAAAATGGCGAAAGGATAAGCCCCGCACATGGATTTATACATTTAATTAAAATGCGGCCCAGACACACACAATATTCGTCAAAGTGATTGGCCCGAAAGCGGCTTAGTCAACTTAAGTAAATTAAATGTTATGGTTGTTGGGGTAGGTGGGGAGCGTTCCGGTGCCGGGTTGCTCTTGGGGAACGGAACCCTCAATGCAAAATTGTCTTTAAAACAGTTTTCGGCGACGACAAAGCGCAAATCGCAATAAATACGCAGCCAAGTTGAGGGTGTGTCTGGAGCCCTGGGAAATTTGCATATTTTAAATTACTAGTGGGGCCTCTTGGCAGCGATTGCTTTTGGGGTTGACAATGGCACAGCCACGACAACTCCAATTTATTTGTAATTTGTTCGAAATTTATATCAAACGCACGCCTCACACCTATTTCCGGGCCCCAGAGGGTCTCTATTTCACATACACGCCCCGGCACACATAATTGCACTCATAAAATGCCAAATGCTCAGCCTCATCTTGCTCCGCAAGCTTCGATATTTATGCCCTCGATTGCTACCCCTTAGAAGGTAGAGAGGGTGTGATGGAAGTCTTAGAAATTATATAACTTAACCTAAAAATTATAAGTTATATTAATAAAAAGCTTACTATTTTCTATATGTTTATTACCTAATCCTGACAACACCTAGCTCACTCTCTCCAAGTATATTCCTCCTCCACCTGCCTAAAACCATTTATCTGGCAGTTGGCATCGCCAGGTCGATCAACTCATTCCCAGGAAGCCCAATCCCACATGTAGACATATCTTAATGCACACAGACTCGACTCGGGTAGCTACGGAGCAGACAAACAAACAAATTATGTGCTCATTTGAATACACATTCTAATGCGAATCACGTTGACAAAAATTCATTGAAGCGTGCAGGATACGCACACGAACACACTCACGCACTGAACGGACCAACGGACGGGATACCTTGACTTTCGAACTCTGCTCCATCCAATCAGGCCTGCTAGAGGGATACAGGAGCCATGAGCCAGGAGCCCAGAGCCCGGATCCCTGCATAGATAAGTATGCAGAGGGGCTTGGCAAATTGTCTCCACCTCGGACGCTGACAAGGACATATTTATAAAGCGCTCATTCCGAGCTAAGCACATACATATATGGAGTGGCATCCCAATACCCAGTTAATCTATCAGGACATGGTGCAGTGTGTAGAAAATTAAATGTGCTAGCTCCAATCTCGTGCACCGAACAAAATTGGTCTTCAGTTTAATATGTAAAAATATTGGGACATTAGAGAAAATAAAATAAAATATTTAGGAATAAATTAGCAATGAAAGCACTATTTTTAGAAAGGGTTCTCTCTAATTATTATCTTTCTGCATTTTTATAAATTGATATAATATAAGCACTTACATTTTTATTTTAGACTCAAAATGTTCTTTGTAAAATGACCTTTCAGAAACAATTTTCTTGGCTAAAATACATTGAATATTTTTCTCGCAGCGCCTACGTTTGCTGATGTCCTTGTTGTGCCTGTGTGTGCCATGTAAATGCAAACTAAATATGTACAAACGCCACAGCCAGGCATTAAGTCGATTGCTTCAAGGACTTTCTCGCGCTTAGCGCAGGCACAGGGAGAAATGGTAAAACTCGGGAAGCAGCAGGGATACGGACTCGGATAGGGGGAGTGAAAGGGGCAGGACAGTGGGGAGTGAGAGATTCCTGGCGGCTTTGTCATTCACACCCAGTTGACTGCCAGCTTCCATCGCTCTATTCCGCATTGTCTGTGCCAACGACCGAGCCCCCTTTCGCATTGCTGCCTCCTGAAGTGTAAATGAGTATCAGGAGCCACCCCACCAAACACCCCGAGTACATCCACCACCACCCACCTGGCTATGAATGTGCTGGGAAGGCTTTTTAATAAGCAATTTATTTTTAGCTTAACAACGCTCATATAATGAAAAAGCGCGGGACTCGGAGCAGAGGCTCTCCATTCGCGTGCAATGATACATCCCGGCTCCCGGCTCTTGGCTCCCTGCTCCTCCTTGCAGCGCCTCTGAGCCACTGAGCCTGTTTGCCAACGATAATTAATTTTTTGGCCTACCCCAAGCCAGCGAGGCTAAGACCATGGGTTCGTACCGCATTAAAAAGAAATTAAAATGTTGCCATTCTCCTCCGCATTTTCCAGCTCGCCAACCTCAAGTCCTTGTAATGAGATAACTTGGAGACAACTGGCACAGCCGAGAATTGAGTGTACAGGAATAATAATGAACAGCGAGAAATACTGCCTGAATATTCATTTAAGTGATGGAAATGCCTCTGATCGGATTTGGATTTACACTAAGGATTTCCAAGTTGAACATTTTCATTTTCAGACTATGAAATTTATTTATTAACCCATTATCTGGCCACCTGGGAATGCCTAAATCAAGTGAAGGACACGTTGCAGCTAGGAAATCTCGACACTTGTCAATGACGTTGATAAAAAGTGCTCTTCGTTTTCATACGGCCACAAATAGCTGGCATCAACTTGGCCCGAATGGCAACATTTCAAGCCCACTCATAAATCAATTTCGTTTTTATTGCGAATGCCGTTTGTCTGTGCTACTTTTACATGGCCATTGCCCCTTGCCACTTGCCGCCGATTTTTGTGGCCATTTTTATGTCGTTCAGTTAATAAACTCCATAGCCCCGAAAGCGCAAAAAAGGAAACAAATTCAGCAAAGTGAAAAAAACTCTCGGTTTCACATTTGGCCCGCAAGCGTATAAATATTGTTTTTAAGCCCCAATGAAATATTGCAAGCGTTTTTGACGAATCACCCGTATGCACACATAATATTTATAAATAAATAAATATAATCATAAATAAATAAGGACCAAGCACATGACAGCTTGATGGCAAAAGGCACAAAGGAAAATATGAATATTTTACAAAATTGAAAACTTACTTCAAAGCCGTGGCGTCGCTTTTGATTTCCATACTTAATTCAATTTGCATAAAATACAACGCAAATATGAAAAAACTTAATCAATTGCAAGGTAAATTTACCTTTACAGAAACTTGGTAATATTTTTTGCTAACAGAAATAAATTAAAGTAAAGTGAACTGATTAAAGAAAAAAAAAAATTAAACAGAAAGACTAATCTATAATTGTAAGTAAAAAAATATTTAATAGATTTCTTTTCGTCAAAGTTTTTTTAGGTTAATAATTAAAAATATTACCTAATTATCCCCAACGAGACGACTTTACGTTTCCCCCAAAAAGAACGTTAAGGCTGTCGAAAAACACTCGGAACCTACCTTTTTATCGTTTTAATCATCCGCGGCTTAGTTGTCCAAAAGCAACCTGCAAAATGAGAGAAGAGAGGGCTTGTGAAAAAAGCATCGCAAAAGGGTTTCCATATTAGAAATGTATAAAACTTTTCGTTCCATTCTGTTTTGTTCCTCGCCTTTTTTTGTAATATAAAATGGCTTTGGGTGCACAAAAAATAAAAATAAAAAAAATAATACGAGGCGCGGGGAATATGTAAATATGTGCTGGATGCCTTAGGAGCCTTCGCAGCAGCATGCTCGGAATTTAAATTTGTAGCTAAGCCTCGAAAAATGCGCGTCGCTTCATTTTGTGAAGGCAGCCAGAGCCTGACCCTTTTGCGGCGTCGGTGTGTATGGCAGAGTGTGTGTGATGTATCCTTGGTGACAAAGGACAATGCCTCAGGACCGGGGGTAACAATAAAATTAAATATTCTATTTAATGGCGCCGTAGTATGCCAGACGCGTCGCCCAACTTTTGCATTCCGGCAGGATCTGGGGCGTGGTCCTAGCCCTGGACCCTTGACTTCTTCATAACTCCATAACTGGAGTTTGAACTTCCTCCGATTTCTACAAGGGGCAACCCTTCGCATACTGTAAATGCACCGCCATAAAAGTGCTGTAAACTTTGGCATTAATTCCTCCGCTTCCTCTCAGCCCAAATTGCATCCAGTTTATTCGAATTCTGATTGGCCGTTTATTAGCCCGGGGCCCCCTTTTTGGATAGCCGAAAATAAAACCACGTCCCTGTCCTCGCCAGGAGCATGCAAATAAAACAGATTTTATTGGCGGTCCCTTTTTCTTTATTCCAATTTTTGTCCAACGTTTTTCCCTTTTCTTTTTTTCCGGCCGGAGAGTGGGGGCCGAGACTTATCTACTTTGCGTTGGGTTTTGTTTTGCAATTTCGTGTTCCATATAAATTAAGCAGATAATATAAATTAGATGGGATCGGGTCGGTTTGTGTGATCAGATACCCGTACATATTTTAGGTCTAGTCCGCAGCAACGCACCCAGAAATCGATGACACAAATAATGCCTCAATTAAGCTTCCCAGCACAATTTGGTACGGAGCCCGTCAGAGATAGCCGAAAAAGCATAATGAAAAGCAAGCATAATATTTTCATCGCCTGGTGGCCGAGGCTTCAATTCAGGCTCTCCGCATTTTTCCCAATAGATATTTAATACTCGGCAGAATTTTTTGTTTGCCTTCCCCAGCGCCCCTCACGACCACGAGGGGCAACCACAGCAAACAGAGTCTAAACTTTGTATTCTCTGCTCCTTGCCACCCGGGTCGTAATGAGTTCGATGGCTTTAGGGGGTGGGAAGTGTAGGGTAACTGGGTGTAGGAGGGAGACCGGGGAGTGCTGGGACCCGACATTTGTTTCAGCAATATTTTCGTGTATATTTTTCAGCTTTTCTGCACGTTGTGTTCGTACCCTATGTGAGATTCTTTGGGCATTCTGGTTTGTGGTTTAAAAATAAAAGTAAAACTTTATTAAAAACATTACTTTATTATTAGTAAACCAGTTTTCATTAATGGGATTTTATTATTTTTTCCTATGAATTCTAAAATTGGAAGTCACAATGACTCTGTAAGGTAGAACTCAAGCCCATTTGTGCTAAGAAAATTGAGTCCTTTCTCCCTGTTAAAAAAATAATTTAAAATAAATAGATAAAAATTGCCTTATATCAATATATGAACCTTTGAAGCAAACTGGTTTCCATTCTCATTTTTTCTTGACAAAAAAGAGCTCCTTCAAAGCCCCGTAATGCCATCAACTTCCACTCTAATCTTTTAGATACTAAATAGCAACCGTTTCCAATGCCCATAATTACCCGTGAAAATCAAATTAAATGCGTTTCTTCCCCCGAATCCTCAATGGGTATCACTTAGTCGTTGATTTAACACCATTCCACCCCAGCCAAGGGGGCAAAGTTTTAAAGGCGTCGCGCCCTCGCAGCGTATTACGACGACTCACTCGCTGAAGCAATGGGTTTGGTCCTGGGGGTTGCCCTGTTGCCCGCTTCCTGGTTCCTGGCCGAGTGGGACGGTGGTTGCCATCGCAGCCACCCACCAGTTCCCACTGACAGGGCATAATTGCGCCGCGTCTGAGGCAAGATGAAAATATTTGAAGCTGCGAACTTCTCAAGTGTAAAAAATTTAATTTCGAAATGTAGGTTTAACGAACGGAAATTGCTTTCGCTCTCCGCGGAAAAGTGGAGTAAGCCCTTGCCGCCTTGCCTGGCCTGTTATTGTTGCCTGATTTTCCCGCCGACCTTCCGACTTGTTGTTATGTCGGCCGGGGAAAAACAAAGCGATGCGCAAAGCCAAAAATAAAGTCAGGCGAAAAGCGTATCTCATTTGTGTTCTCGCTCCGCAATTTGTTTGGCTAACTTTCTGATTGAGCTCGTGGCTCATTGCAGCGCAAAACAGGACCGGAGCGGAATTACTTAATGTTTTACATTTCGCATCGACTCCCCGCTTGGACTTGGCATATTCCCATTTTCCATTTTCCATTTCCCATTTGCCATTTCCCCGATGGCATGTCGGCCGGGTAATTGCAATTGATTTGTCGAGCACTTTGCACACCAATTTGTTTCTGGTCACGGTCAGTTTGGAAGCGGAATGTGGTCAAGGCTGCGGGTGGCTAACGATTGCTCCCCGAACAGGGCCAAAATGGACGCGGCCTTTGATCTTGGCTGCAAGTGGAAACAAAATTAGCACCTTTGGCAACGCCAATTGCGTTCGATTTTAAAATATGCTAATCTACGGGGGAAATTCAGATGAAGAGTATAAAGAATCAATATAAATAATATGTAAATTGTTTAGAATTGGTCAGAGTTCAGCTTACGAAAATACTTTAACTTTAAAGGTATATAAGGAAAAAAACCTTAGTCTTAAGCCTTTTAGATGGCAAAAAATAGCTGGTTAAAATTTTTTATTAATTTTATAAATTTATCTTAGCTTTTTTATATTTTTATAGAAATATATATTCGACTTCAAATTGCATGTAATAAAATATCGGTTCATAAGAATCAAAGCTTAAGTTTAAAAAACTATTAAGTTTTTAAATTTCAAGAATATTAAATACAAATAAATATATTTATGTAACATATTCTCTTTTTTATTTTCTCTTCCATTCCAAATAAAGGAGCTTGGTAATTTAAAGACATCGCTTAAAACTGTAAAAATTTTATATAGATAAAAAGTACTTCAGATGTCCGATAATAACGTTAGAAATCCAAATATTCATATTAGTTTTAAGACAGCTAACTACCTAATTCCAGCCACCACTTTTCGCACAATTTAACCTTAAAATCCCTTCCATCTGAACTCTCTCCGTAAACCGCGCAAAGTCAAAGTGCATTTCTGCAAAATGCCAAGGGGTCAGGTGCCAACTGACCCGGGGCCCTTTGTCTCTCCCTCTGTTCCCTCCGGAAAAGGCTTTTCAAAAATTGTGGCTAAAAGTGTAGAACAAAAACAACACTCAGGGTGGAAAATCCTCAAACACACTCGGGCAAACTTTTGGGAAGCACCCCTAGCATTCGAAACTTTTGGCAAATTTGTTGCCAAAGCTTTTTCGGCAAGTGTGTGTTCGAAAATAGAATGTTGGCCGAGAGTTCGATCAACTCCCTGGCCACACTATATATAAACATTAATAACATTATCCGCACCCAACTCTCGACCCCGGACACCCACAAGGAGCCGAAAACAAATGCAAAACAAACTAATCAAACTTTTTCCAGGATAACCGAAACGACACAAAATGCGAAAAACAAATTGCTTTATTTTCTAATTCAGCTAGAGAGCATTTTCCATACTTTGTTTCCGAGCGAGCCAGCCAGCCTGCGAGTGGGGGAAAAATCGAAAATCAATTTCAGTTAATGTGCCCGGGCCAGGAGTTTTCTGGGAAGAGACCTTGCCCACCCCCTGGTAACCCCTTTTCAAACCCCACCCGCCGTAAGCCCAGCATGCGTTGGCCAGAGCATATTTTTGCATAAAGTTTATGCAAACATTTTTACTCGAAACCCGCATAAATTACAGTGCCCGGCACATTCGCACTGGCTCGGCTTGGCTCGGCTCGGCTGCTCGGTGCCCTAATAAACCCTATCTGGCGGATGTCTGGGGCTCCGTAAGTGGCCCGGCTGCTGCTGGTCCTGGTCCTGTTCCACTGGTTCTGCTGCTTATTTTGCATGTCATTTGCGTCTGAGCACTCTGGGATTGGGATCGGGCCCGGGCCAGGGCTGCGGAGGAGCTCTGCGGGGGCTCGGACGGAGCCAAGTTGGCCGGTTTGTTTGCATTCGGTGGACGGCAGATAAATCTCCAATATTTATAGGTTCAAAAATAATTCAAAAATATACACGCTTTCATTTGCTTTTAGGGAGTGTAAAGGAGTGTTAAATCCCAGTTAGCCAAGCTATAATAATGCACCAGAAATATTCATAGGATATAAATCGGTGAGCGCACTTTATTATACAAGGTAAATTACAAATATTATTCTTGAACAGATGTAATAACGAAAATGTCGTTTAAGCCTCTCTGGAAGCGTTTATATATGGCGAAATAATTCAAGAGGTAATGGGTCATCTAGATTATTATTATTTAGGCCAAAATTTATTTGTTTGCTTTAAATTTGAACTACACAGGTATTAGGGAGAATATTATAGGGAAAGGTAAATTGTGAGTAGTCAGTACATAGAAACTCCATTAATCATGTTTTTATTTAAACTAAAAATAAAATTATATTGAGTTAAGGAAGTAAATTAAAATCCCAATCAAAGTGTAAAATTTAAATTAAATTCATTTTCCACACTGTGTAAGCTCCTGGTTGACACTGATATAGATTAAATAAAAGGTAAAATAAAATAAATAAGCAAATAGGAAAAAATAAAAAGATGGTAAAAAAAATAAATATAAACTCCTCCAAGCAAAAATCTTTTTAAAAGCCAAAGCTAAGGGGTTGTGTTTTTAATTTTCTATGCGGAATAATTCATCGGCTCCTGTGAAGTGCACTTGTATTCGTTACTTCTGGCTCTGGCACCCTTAACCCTCAACCCTTAACAATTATCAGCGGTCTGAGGGCAGAGACTTTCGCCATTGAGGTGAGTCAATGGGGCCTTTGTCTACTTTCGACTTTCCTGCATCGGTTCCTGCTCCTGTGCTAACAAATTTCTCGCTATTGTTTACTTGGTTCAGAGTGCGTCGTCGTCGTTCCAGCCGCCTGAACTTTCATAGCTGCTTCCGTTTCCGGCTTTGTTTTCGTTTCGTTTTTGCTCGCTCACCCCTCCTGCCCAACCCTGTGCCACCCTCTACCGCCCCCTTGGCAAACCCCATTCCCTTCCCTTGCAAACCTCGGGGCTAGCTTTCCACATTTGGTGTTTATTTTATTGTACATTTGCTGCCGGCAACTCCGCTGAGCCGTGAACCGTGCGGCGTGTCATCATCAGCTCGGCTCCAGTTCCAGGAATGATCATCAGCACCATCAGCGCCGGAATCACCGCCATTACCATCATCGTTCCCGCCATATGAGAGGTGAATTTCCTCAGTGGCCATAGACACTGGGATGGGGGATGAGTGGTGGCGGTGTTGATGTCTGTGCATGTTGTTCCTGCCGCTGTTATTGTTGTCTTTTGGTTGCTTTTTAACGTGCGCCTTTCGTGTTATTTACTTAACAATTTACTGAATAATTTAAACACCTCTTTCCAGCCCAGCGAGGGGAGGTGTGATCAGTAAATATAGTAAGGGGATATTCGGCCAGGTCAAAAGGAAATGAGTCTTATTTATTAGTTAGTTAGTTTAATAATTAGTTAGTTTAATAAGTTTATTAGTTAGTTTAATAATAAATAGATTAATTAAAGTAACTAAGTAAAGTAACCAAGCTAATTCTTTTTTATAACTTTTATCTGGAATATTCTAGATTATTTATTCACTTTTAACCATCAAAATTGAGTATGACTTTCTTAATAAATTTCTGAAAATAATTCAAGGATACTGCTGACTGCGAGGTACCAGCCCAGTCTAACCTGGTTAATGAAGCTCCTTCCTATATGTTTCCTGTATTTTTTCTGCTTCTGCTTCGCTTCCTGTTGGCTCCTTGCTGGCCACCCCCGAGAACGCCTCCCTCCGCTCCGCTGATGGGCGTTGAATTATGAACCTGACTTTCCTTTTGAGAGCATGAGGCTGTGCGGGAAAGTCACCTGTGTGTGGTGCTGGCATGGCTGATAGTTGTCCCTCACAAACACCGCACACCACACACACCACACCACACCACACAACACACACACACTCGCACTCACACAGAGGGAAACTTACATTGGCTTGTGTTTACTTAGTCGAGTCTTTGACTGACATTTAATGCGGTTAGCATACATGTTTCGGTGCGTTGCTGTGTGCGTGACGCTCGACTGTGTTGATAATGTGCATAATAAGCCTTAATTAATGTTAAATAATGAATTTTCTCATTTACACGCCGTCGGCGTTGAAAAGGCATTGCCTTCGGCATTCGTTGTTCCCCGTTTCCATTTTAATTCCAGGCAAACACACGACGACTCTTTCTGTGGGCTCCCAAATATTTGCAGGTTAACCCCCGGTTGCCCTCTCTCCGGAAAGGGCCGACATCGAAGTGCGGACGTCACAGCTCGGGGGGTTAAAATCGTACCTGGGCGGGGGTGGACTGAGGTCCTTTGTTGTGGTTCTTTCACCTTTCCCCTTCCCCTTATTTACAACGAATTTACCGAAGCCACAACACAAACATTTTAAAAAATCTGCAAGTTTTACTTTTGGGTACTTTGTGTGTTTCCCAATTAAATTGCCTTATCAAAGGGGCTTAATCAGGGGTCAGAGGTCAGGTCGGCCAACCGTTTGACATCCGTAATTTACACGGGCTTAATTGAATGTTGGACAAATTAATGGACAGGTCCCAGGAAAACTGTCTGAGAGCGTGTAGGTGGTCACTAATGAGGGGTTGTTTAGCAATCGATATTAGTTTTTTAATAAAGTCAAGAATTTAAGGCCACAAACTGTATTTAAAAGCAAATAATAAAAGCAGCTAACTCTAGGAAGCGGTAGTATCGCTCCCAAATAATCAATGTGCGATCCTCGACTTCTATGACCTTAGCTTTACGAAATCTACAAATCGCAGAACAACATTCTCAAACTTATAAACCAATGTATGCATTTCTTATTGTTTTAAGCTCCTGTCCAAAGTTGGAAAAACTTATTCTTATTGATAAACCGTTCCCCGTCCGAAGCTAACAAGTTTCCCTCTGCCCAAAAAAATATGAGAAAGAATAAACTTATTTCCCAATCCCCCAAGGAAGTCAATCCTCATACTGCCAAAACTTTTCGTGGCAACTCTTTTAAATCGAGCACTTTTGTTTATTTACAAGCATTTAACTTAATTATACAAGCAACTTGCCGCATAACAAATATCGAATCGGTGAATCGGGGTCGAGCCAAGCATTGAACTCTCGCCGGATTGGGGAAAAAGGCAGCTCGAGCGCATAAAAAGTTCAAACTGTCAGAACTTTGACAGCAATATTGTTGAGTTTTATGTACAACAAGCGGAATAACTAAAACAGTGCAGAAATTAGAAACAACATACCGAAAATGTCCGAGAAACTTTTTCCTCGATTCCTCCAACTTTTCCTTTTCCTCCGCCGCTCCTTATTATTATTGTAGTTGCTGTTCTGGTTCGACGGCTTAGCTGAAGCCGATGCTGTTGTTGCTGTCGCCAGGGAAAATCAATGCCGGCATATTTTATCCTTTTTTTATATATATATATATTCGGGAAGGAGGCACACAAATACGTATTTACAAATAAAATACACCACTACACACTGACACACAGCGAGGGCGGAAAATGCCGAACGAAAACCTAACTGAGATGCCAAGAAAAAAGAACTGTTGCCCAACTCAGCGATTTCTTTATTATTATTTTTTGTTTTTGTTTGATACTTTTTCCGTTATTTTGTTGTAGTTGATTAGCCGCCTGATGCTGCGGATTTTTATTATTATTTTGTAGGATTTTTTGTCGGCTGGCTTTGCCTTTATGCGTGCTTGTTTTGTGCGGTTTTTATGGGCCTCGATTTGATTGCATTTTGTTTCTGGGCCTGCGTGGGATATATTTATTTTTTTCCGCCGCTTTCGCTGGCACTTTCGCTGACAGCCCTTGGGGCAATTATTTTTTTAGATCCGAAAGTGCTTGAAACGTTTCAATATTTGTTTACTATCTGTTTGGGTTTTTAGTGGCGATTTTTTTTTTGTTTGTTTGTTGTGGGTGTTTCTCACAAGTTTTACGCTCCCCTACTGGAAATATGTTTTTATCTTTCCCTCGCTTTTTTTCGTCGATTTTCTCTGGTTATTATTTGTGTTTTATTTTTCCGTTTCGTTACTTATTCGTGGTGGGTGGCTTGGTGGCACTGCGCTGAGTGGCATGTCAATCAAAATCAATCAAAATGTTCGCGTTTTCGCGCTCGTTAGCGTTTACACATGTTGTTGTCGCTGCCGGGCTGCTCGACTTGCGGCAAATGGCTTTCAGGTTGTTTTCCGGAGTTTACCGTCCCCGTTCCCGTATCCGTCTCACGTTACCCGGCACCCTCGGAAAATCCACACTGAGGCACGTACACTTTCCTTCGCTTTTAGCACTTTCGCCGCCCCTCGGAACGCGAACTGGGGGGCCACCTTTTTGGGTCACTTTCCTGGCTGGGTGTTTGGAGCTCTAGAACTCCGCCTGAGATCTCTGGCTACAATCCTCGCACTCTCCGGCCGGCGGAGCGGTCTGCGGGCGGGGTCTGCGGATCGGAATGCGGACTGCGGAATTATCGAGCGGAACGACTGCGGCGTGTCTGTCGCTCACGGCGAACGCTATTCAACTGCTGCGCCCGCAACGCTCGACGGATTTCCAGGCAGCCGGACTCCACGAGCTCGGCAGCTTCCTCGTGCCTCGTTTTCCAACTTCGGGAAACTGTTATACACGCTCTCTCGCCAGAGAGGCAGAGACAGAGAGAGCAAGGAAAACTCTCTGCAGCCAGCAGAGAGAGCTCGGTTTATTTTTATTTTCCACAAGATTTATCCCTGGCTGATATATGCCGCCTGTAAACTGCATAATAAATGTGATTTATCAATTGCAAATTAAAATAAATACGCATGACAATTAAGAAAACCAAACAAATAAATCACATAAAATAGCCTCTGATAACGGAGATTTGCTAATGGAAAATTCGCAATTAAGTTTAACTTGATTAGTATTTTTTAACCGCTATTTATTGACCTATAAATATTTAATGACTATCATTTCAGGTGAATTATTATTTGTGTTTACTTTTGGATGTCGCATCATCATTAAATGGAGGATTCAAGAATAATGAAAGAAAATAGATTATAGAATTTGAATCATGTGAAGAAAAAGTGCATATATATTTATTTATTATTTAAAATCCAACTAAAAAGGTTGATTTTCATTCAAATTTATTAATTTAAATTATGCATATAATATATTGTTAAATTTAAATTTAATAAGAAATTGAAAATTAACTAAATTGACCTAGTAACATAAAATATTTGTTTATTTGGGATCTATTATTCATAAATATTTAAAAATATAATTACTTGCCTGTTAAATCGAACAGAACATATACCAGACAATAATATACCATACAACCCTCTAATAAAACAATTAGAATATATTACTCACCCAAAATAAAAACCATTATATTATAAAGGAAATTTCTACACACTCAACTATTAAATATTCAGAAATTTAGATTATTTTGATTATTATTTACCTGTCTGCCTGTGATTTGTTATTGTTTGTGACTTTCCCGTTGGGTTGCCACCTTTTTTTGATAAGTACTAACAATGCTTTTTATTTTTGTTTACCCGCAGCTCTCGTGGGTATAAGAGCTTGATCCGAGAACTGTTCCCACTGAATTTCCTACAGATTTCCCCCTATTTGGCACTCTCACAGTATCACAGATGGCATAGCAAAGTTCTCACTCAGTGAGTCGGCGCCCCTCTGGAAAAGCAGCGTCGGAAAAGCCAACCTCAGCTCGCAGCTGATGGGAAAACTTCACCACGGACTCAGGCGTGAAAACTCCCAAGCCGAAGTCGCCGGTGGGGACATGTGGCCGGAATTGGAGGCTCAAACCCCCCGAAAAACTCCACCCATGCCATGTCCCGAATCCCGCCGAATCCCCGCCAACACCCGAGGGTCGAAAAATCCATTTTGGCCACAAAAACCAAAGACAAGGAAAAGTCAAGACGAAATCGAAGAAAAAGGAGGTGGAGAGGGGGAAGAGAAAAAAGGAAAAGCCACCAGCGAAAAATATCGATTCGCTTCGATTGTTGTTGCCTGGCCGCCCACAGCGAATTGTATATTGCTTTATAAGCAGCTTCTGTCTTCAGTCTTCGGTCCGGCAACAAAAAAAATACAAAATCAGCCGACCCTGCCCTGCGGTTGCTTATTTGGCTGCTTTAGTTTCCAGCCAGCCAGCCAGCGAGCGAAGTCCTTTTCGCGTTTTTTAAAAATGAAAAAAAAAAGAAAAGCCAGAGATGGGAATTTTCCGTTTTACGCTGTTTTTCTTGTTTGATGCCTGCGCTTCTTCAGCTTCTGCTTGTCCCTCTCTGCTAAAATGAGTAAATAACCAATGAAGCAGATAGAAATGTTTATTGTTATTCTTCGGGCTTTCCCCTCGATCCCTCCTGGTCATTCGAATCAATTCCGCTGGCAGCTTGTGGCGCTATTTGTATCTCCATTGCCATCTGCATTTTTTGATTTAAATTTACTTGAGCTGGGGATTGTCGTCGTGCCGAGTAAACGAGCCATTGCACATTATGAATGTTGGCTTACAACAATCTCATCGTCCTCCGACTGAGAGAAATGCCTCCTCCCTGGCAGGGTCTATTGTAATTATGGCTGCGTTAAGTATACGCACCTTGGGCGGGGCGAGGCGCTCCCTAGCTTGTTCGTCGTCGTGTTCCCGGCTCCACTCCGGCATAGTTTGTGTCGCATTAAAACTATTTAAGTTTTTAATGCCCTAACAGCGATGATCTTGTGCCTGGCATATAAATTACTCAGCCGCCCTGTGGGCCCCCTTGGCCCGCGCTGCCTTTGCATTAACGCAGCTTCAAAGGCCTCCAACCACCCACCGCTGAGCACCACGTCCTTGCTATCAAGCGTGGAAAGCGTGGAAGGCGTCGAAAGCGAGGCTGCGAAGCTCCAAGACGTTGAGCACTTTGCCAAAGTTTTTACTTGGCTCGTTGGCAATTTTTACTTTGTTGCTTTATAGGGATTTATGTTTAATCGGCCAAAGGTTACTTCACACACACACACACGCGGGCAGGCAGACATGTTAAAAGCTCTTTTGTTTCGCCATCAGCGAAAGAGACGGCACGAGTTGGGCGAAAGAGAAGGGTAGAGCGGCGTCCTTCTTGCACTGTCAACACCCAAAGTGGAAATTATTTTGTCTGCTGCATATCAATTGAAGGGATCACTGGCAGCCTTAAACCTTTAAGTGTTGAGGCATTTCTGGAAAGCCAACTAGATTTGCTCGACTTTGTTCGGACTATGAGGCTTCAATAATATTTTGGTATCTAAATAGCTTTATAGCACTTCTTTAAAGCCCAAAGAGCTGTTTAGCTGACAGACTCTGGGCCATTTCATCCCATTAAGAACTCGGCGAAATAAATAATCCAACTAAGGGCCGAGTTGCATTCACCCTGGTCGTTCATTAACCCGCTCCAAAGCGTTTATTTACTTGGATAAACTGTTACAATTGTCCCAGCTCAGGTTCGGTCAATAAACTAACTTTCCATGGACTTTAATTGAAGAAGTGGCAGCAGCTGCATGCAAACCAATCTCGGCCAAGGAACCCCAGCGCATGCACTCGAAGAAAATAGGGAATTAATATAGAAAGGGATTATTTGCACTTTTAAATATAATGTTTATAAGAGTAAAAGCTATAATAAATATATTTTATTCCCATTTAAAGCAGGCATGACTTTGTTGTACAATTATTTAAATACCAAAAACATTTTCCCGAGTATGAAAATGTGACCCCCGCTATGGCCGTTAATTAAAGTCGCCTTTAGCCAGGATTTGCCGTGCAACTGTGAGTCAAAGCCAAAGCCAAGGCTCGAAGAACGTACCTATCTAAAGTATAAGCCCGGCGGAGGACCAACATTGATTGGCAGTGCGAGACGTAGTTCTTTGATTTGTGTCTAGACCGAGGAGCGCGTGCCTTGGCAGCTCGCGGAAAAGACAACTTGGCTTGGAAAATTCATAGACGCGCGCGCGAAAGTTTATTAGATGCTCTCTGCTGTCTTTGTGTTTCAATGTGCCTTTGTTTTTGTGTTTGTTGCCTCCTCGCCTTTGAAACGCCGCCAGAATTTTAATTTCCGCCCCGAGCGTGTCGCACGTGGCCGCACTGTCAAGGAAGTTGACAAAGCCGGCAGGTCCTTTGAATTACGGCCAAGTACTGCCGGTATGCGTAGGCGTTGCGCCCGCCGCCAGTCTGTAATTATGACTCGCTCTAATTAAAAGTCAAACTAGTTGACCTTGGCTGTTGGCTTCATTCCCACACCAAAAAGCACGAAAAACGAAGGAAAAACCCCAAAAAAGTAATAGAAAAACTGGTAGAATAGGGAAAATATTCATGGGAAATAGTTGGCGATTGTTTTCGACGCATTCGAGCGTTCGATGCACTTCAAATATTTGTTCAAATATTTGCCAACACGCTCCAGCTTTTCCGCTGTTTCTGTTTCACTTCTGTTCCCCTTGTTAATGCTATTGTTGTACAACTTTTGTGCAAAATATTTTACGCCCCACAATTTCCTGGAAATCTACATTTTGCGCTCTAGACTTTTTTCCCCATTTCGGCGGGGCAGGACACAACACAACACATACATATAGTGCTGAGGGCTGAGAGAGCTGAGAGTCCTGAGACAGACACACATTTATGAGAATGGCTATTGGCATCGAGCCATGGCCGAAAGCCGTGATGCAGTTGGCTCGTTTTGGGCCCGTTCCCCGATCGGTATTTGCAGCTTTTGTTTCGATTCGCAGGCACCAAAGGACGAATTTCTATTACCGAAACTTTGTATGTACTCTATAGGGATATAAAAAAAGGTATCAATCGCTGGCCATATCAATTTCCCAGTCAATGTGTTAAGACCTCTGCGGTGGATATTGGGAGTTTTGGGGAGTTTGAGGGAGTTTTTGAACTTTTATGGTAATTTGTTTTTAATATCTTTGTGGGAATAAAAATATATGCAGGTCAAGATTTTTAAATTAAAAGTTGAATACATAGAAAATTAAATTCTATCTTTGAGTATATTTTCAAGAACAACAAGTACTTCATTCTTACTTATTTATATTTTATTTTATTTTGATTTACAGAATTTAAGCTTATATGTTTCTCTTTTTGGTATATACTAAAGCAGATTTGTAGCTTAGAGCATCACATATTCGTTCGCCTCGTCTTTTCGGAGATTTGCTCAAATTAATACTTAAAATGCGCTGCGTTGTCAGGCTGGGATTTGTCTGGCTGCTCTGCCTGCCAAATGGGAAAAATGTTCGCTCCGTCGGCTCTATTTGGCACGGATTGCATAACAAATGCACGGACCTGGAATGGGAGTGGGACTGGGACTGGGCATAGTTTCTGGGTCTGAGGCAAGCAGCAGTCAGCCGGCTGAATATAACTCAATTTAAGGTGGAAATTCGGGCAATTAAAGCGACTTCAGAGTCGAGTGGCCAAGGCAATTGGCATTTGCCTACTTTTGTTGCGTTGCGCACTTCACAAAGTGAATCATTTAGACAAGCAGAAGAAGCCTCAAGTCGAGCACGCATTTAAGGCTTGAGCCCCCGACTTGAGCTAGTTGAGTTGGGAAACTCGAAACGGATGCTCGAGTGCGCAATTAGCAGCCCTTTAGCCGAAAAGAAATAAATGCCGGGCTAAATAGCTCAGGTAAACGCACAGCACAGCTCCTCCTGCCTGGCTAATTGCAGGCCATTGAGACTTTGAGCTGAGCTGGTTAAAAACTTGCAGTCAGCAAGGCTGAAGTGGCCGGCAAACAATCTCGACAATACTGCAGCACATGCACAGATATATATATATAGTTATATCTGTATATATATGTATAGGCACACTCCAGGGCTGGGTTATAATTTGAAGATGTTCACAAGTGCGCCACAACTGCCAAAAAGACATGAAGGTTAATTGTGGTGCACTATGGCTGGGGGCCCATCTTGTATCTAGTATCTTGCATCTGCATCTGCATCCGTATCTGACTGCACTCGGGGATCTGGGTGTGGTGTGCGAGTGTGTCTGTGTGGCAAAATAAATTACATTTGTCCGGGCTGCCAAGAAAATTGAAAAATTCTGCATGGCTGGCAAGCATTTGGCCTGCAGCCTCAGCAGTCACAGTTTTGAGTCGCACAACAAGAAATAACGTAATAAACGAGACTCTCAACCGCTGAATACCCGGTAGATAAATCCTTGCATACTTCTTGAGCTTTAAAATACATAAGAATATTTTATTTTAGTAAAAAAACAACGAAGTTAGAAAGCTTTACCTGTTAAACTGTGAGCCCCATTTTTGTGGCTAAAAACTTTAAGTCTATTTTTATTTCTCATAAGAAAGAGTTCAATTAATTTTCTTAAATATATTTAATATTTTTTTAAAACCCTGTTATTCACGTTTTAACGAATTCGAAATCCCCCTTAACTCAACGAGTACCAGGTATGTAAACTGTCGCCCTGGGAAACCCCCTACACTTCTCTGGCATACACCTTAATGCACATGTGAAGCAGGACTCCACTCTCATATACGTACATAAATGCATTCCCTTGTTTATGAAGAGCCAGGCGGGGGAACTGTGCCATTTTCAGTTGGCCTCAGAAACAATTTGTGAGTAATTCGAAATGTATTTTCATTGTCTGTGCGACAGTTTTCGATGCGAGAGCCTTTGACACAAACTAGCAACATATTCCAAATATTCCGTACACAAAACAATTAAAATAAAGCCAGGTCCCTCGAATTGTAGATTCCAAGTTAAAAATCATATTACATTTGTAAGGTGTCATGCTAAACCCGGATTTTATGCTTCTATAAAGTACAACTAATATTAAACAATTTTGTTTAATTACAGAGCTTGCAATGGTAGAAGTTATTTGATTAAGCTCTAAATTTTATTACATTTATTTCCCTTTGCATATTATGCACGAGGAAATATATTTATTTTTGCATAATGTGAGATGAAACCTTATTTAGGTAGAGCTAAATCCGTAAAATGTATATTCGGTATGCTTTAAGGTTTAGTAATTTTATCTTTCAAAGACTTGAAAAATCAGTATATATTTATTTATAATTCAACAAACTTGTGAAAAATCTCAGAACCCTCTGCCAGACTTCCCAAGGCTTTTAATTTTAAAATGTGGGAAGTACTTTAGCCCGACTTAATAATTGGCTTAAGTGCTGGGCAATTTCGTCCTGCTACCCCAACCCGGACCCTTGTATTGCCGAGGCTGTTAATCGATTCTTAAGGATCGCCAGAATTGCCACTCCCTGCCACGTGTGTGGCCATCGAAATGAATGGCTTTGTTCTTTGAGCTCCTTCCATGCATTCCACGTGCTCCACTATAATTCACACTTAACACTTGGGTTTTTTCCCCGCCAAGGAGGTTGAGTTGTTGAGGGCCGGGGCCATTCTTGGGGCAACTATTTTGCACTTTGCGGAAAGTTTTTATGCCACTTTTATCTGGCAACGCGTAAATATTCGTTAAAAGTTGAAATTTAATTTTATACCCCTGGCGCATCTTGCAGCTGCATCTTGCAACAGCAGCGGCAACTATTTATTTAGCTATTTTCGCTGTTTCGTCAAGTGCGATGGAAAGTGCGAGGGAAAATCAGCCAAATAAATTTCACTTGCACCTTTTCCGGGCGTGGCGCGTCTGCTTTGGCTGCTTGTTAGCGCTGAATTTATGTCCGAGCATAAATAAAGCTTTTCTAAACGTGTACTTTGCAGCTACAGCTCGCCCTGCGGAATACTTTCCGGGGTTCCCCCTTGAACCGAGGAGCCGGAGCCGGACCCGGATTAGTTCGTCCGCGCGGCGCATCTTTATCGTGAATGGCGGACTCGCAATTGAATAGCAGATTACGTCGTTTAGATAATTTCATTGAGATAAATCCGTAGCAGCTGTAATGGCATTTAATATTTATTATTATGATTATTATTAATCCGCATGCGCAGGCCGCCGCCTTGGATCGCTTCCTTTGTTTGTCTAGGAAGTTGCGTCGTCATCGGTTCAATGACTTCATCTCTGGCCTCTATTTGCGGCCAAATGGCCTTTATTATTGATGTCCTTGGCTGGTTTATGTGTCAACAACAAGCGAATTCGCATAAGCAGAAATTTCATTAAGTTCGCTGTGGAAATGGTCCCGGCTTTGTATAATGATCCAACCCGAAACAGAAATCAATAATTTTCTTTGGCTTTTTCTTTCCGCAAAAGAAGGGGAAAGAAACTTTTCGAATGTGTTCTCATATCGGTTTAATTTGGCATTAAGTTCTCTTGAATTTGATTTTTTTGTCAGAGCCCGAGGAAGATTGATTGAAAATTCATATCGAGGGATATTTATAAGTTTACTGAAGCCTTTGATGGCAGAAATAAAGGCTTGAATGGCACGTGCATTTAAAAATTAGAAATATTATTTAACCATTCAATGGATGCATGAGAAAGTAAATAAAATAATATTTTAATTGCTAAGGTTTCCTAAGCTAGCTCAGGTTAAATCAATTTTATTTACTTCAATTTCTCGAGACTTAAGAAAACTTGTATTTTACCCTGATTGAAAGGCATAAAAGTGAAATCCTATTATGCAGTCTTGCTTTTAAACCTTAGTAATTTCCTTTACAGTTCTTTCCATCAGTTAGCTGCCCACAATTTCCTTATTCTGGCACTCCATTTCAGGTTAATTATGACCAAGCCACATGCCGTGTTTATCATTTGAGAAATTGTCATAATTGATTGTCATTTCGAGGCTAATGGCGCGCTCGCTCCTCCTCCGTCCGGAGCTCACGGAGCAGAGAAAGTTGTTCATTAGCATTGCCAGTCCCGCTTTCATTTCCATTTCGAATGCCATTTCCATTAGTCGTTTTCAATTTCACTGCCATTTCAGATGTCACGGCATCAGGGCAACATCAGTTTTTGTTTCGCCAGCTAATTAATATTGGAAAACAAGGCAAGGCGAGGCGAACAGACGGACGCCTTGGCGCTTGTTGGCCAACTGTTTCGACTGTCAAAACTTGTGCAATTTATATTAAATTACGATCGAGTGAAAATCAATTAGAAAACATTCCATAAAAGCGGCTGGCCGCAATTTCCCGCATTCTTCAACATTTGCTACTTTCTTTTCACAAAACACAAAGGTGCTGCTCGGAAGGCAGGGATTTGTACTGAATTATTTCGAGCTGTTCGAGGCTGCATCAAGGCCGGTGCTGGGCAAGTGCAAAAATATTTTTATAATTTACAGTTGACAGCCAGGACACAAACAACACAATGGGGGGAGAGCAAATGTTCCGAAGAAGCTGGATGCCTCGCCGCTCCGCTCCAGAAACGGCGGGCCAGAATAAATAGTTGTGCAGGTGGTGTTAATTGAAAAACTTTCGCAACACTAATTAAAAGTTTCTAAACAAAATGTCATGCCGAACTCCCGGGATTATACGCGAGGCTCTAGCACGCCAGCCACTCCTTGCCAGCCTCCCGACTGCCGCCTGCCTGCCGCTTTCTTTATCGTGCGAATTATGTGAAATGTCGAATGTGACAGGCCAAATTGATTGTGGATTGCTCCGCGGGGGTGTGGGCTAATTAAAAGAGCAAAGCAATACATAATTGATTAGGTGAGAGCCATTGACAAAGTGCACATTTCCCTGCCCCGCCAAGTGTGCCATGTTTTTTAATTGCTCTTTAAAGTCGGGTTTGGGGCGGATTTATATGGCAAGTTTGGGCAAGGAAAATGAGGCTTAAATTTTGGTAAAGAAGCACTTAGGTTGATTTATATTTTATTTATTAATAACCTTGTCTTTACGTATTTATTATTTTGAATATTCAAAGTTCCTCAGTTTCTCTTCTGTAAAATCCGTAGTACCTGCATAAAAACCATAGAAGAAAGCAAAATTTAAAAGCGAAATCCAAAGTGCTTGTCGACAATGAGTTTAATTTCCTCAACATCTTCCTGGACTCGCCGCAGTTCCTGCTCCTCCTCCTGATCCGGCTCCTGCTCCTGCTCCTGCTCATCTTGATGGGATTGCGTTGGTCACTTTCTGGCTGAGTTGTCATATTTTTCGCCCGGACAGGCGGTCGTCAGATGAGAATGAAAAGGCGAAAAAAAAGAACAGAGAAAAGAATGCCAGCGAAAGCGCAAAGTTGGAGCCGGAAAAAATGGGGAATATATTTCATATCAAGTGCCAGGGTATTGTCCGAAACGAGCCACGTTTCAAATTTAAAATAACTTAAACGACTTGAAACAAGTGGCTGTTGTTTGTTGCCACGCTGACAGCCGCTGTGTCACGCCGGAAGTCTGGGGCAATAATAGAAAACACACCCAATTTACGTAAAAAAAAGAAAAATAATTCACTGGGCGCAGCACGAGCGGAGCAACAACAATAGCCACGAACGGCATCAGGAGCAGGTGGCTCCGCTTCCTGGGAGTCCTTCGAGTCCAGTGTGTCCCTGGGAGCTGTGGGAACATTTTACCTTTTGGCCCCCTGTCCCGCTGGTTTTTCAACTTCTGTGTGGCGCGTGCAAGTCACAAAAATGTGAGTGAAAAAATCCAGGATATTTTTATTTTCCACGAACACACCGAGGACAGGTATATGGTTTCAGTAGAACTTAAACCTCAAAACACTGAGTCTAAAACGATTTTCTTAGAATAAAGTCTCTTACTGCGAAAACAAAGTTCTTATGTTCAATTATTTTTAGATAAATACATAAATTCACAGATAAGGGTTTTTTCCTTTTTTAAATTAAGCACAAAAAATATATTAACTTACCTACTTCGATCAGGTCTCTAGTTTATCTTTATTTTATTTTTGAATATCCTAAAAATAATATATTAACAAAATCCCTGCACAGTCTTAAGGACACCCGGAAAGATAAACAAATTTTAGAGGACATCCACTGGTCGATTCCCAAACCTCAATTCCCAGCTTATTTATTTGAGGCTAGTGCCTAAACCTGGCCAACGGGAAAACAGAAAACGTGTCAGGTGTGAGTGGGAACAAAAAAGAATTTCCATGCCGGCCTCTGACTTGAGATGATAATCAAGGTAATGGCTAGGCCGTTTGGCCGGAAATGACTTAGTGTTTTGCTGGGAAATTAAGCGACAGGAAAGCGACAGGCGGCGGAAGAAGGTGTAATGAATTTAATTGAAAAGTTCGTATATGAGCGTCATGTTGGGGAAATGTCCTGCCATTGTTCGAAGCCCCCGAATGAATAATGGAAAATTGCGGGCACGCGCCCCAAATCGACGCACTGGGCCACAAATCCCGCTAAATACACCTCTGGGAGAGATTTTTTTATATTGTTTGGAAAATGGCCGAAGAGCACACAAAACAGTTCAATAATAATTGCTAATATGGTTATTCAGGCCTAAACAAACATACAATTCCGGTTGTTCGGTAATTAATTAGCCAACATACCGATGACAGTTACATGTGCCGATCAACCACCGGCCAAAGAGTCCTTCGACACCGATGTAGATACAGATATGGATAGGGCCAGGGACAGACACTGCTCGTGTGTTAGATAAATGTCCTGGCAGATAGTTCCCACGAGTGCCGTTTAGCATGTGCGATAAATGGGGACACTCGGCCCCGACGGCTGGGGCAAAATACATTTGTGTTAATAATAGACATTGGCAGTGTCATTTTTCATACACCCAGCGAGTGTGGGTGTGCACAACCAGCCTGGCCTGGAAGGTAAACAAATGGCGGCGCAGGATAGCTGAAAAATTGAGCCATGAAACGGCGCTACAAGTTCGCAGACTCGCAGCCGGCTAAATTATGGTTAGATAAATTATACGATTTATTGGCATCACAGCACTTGCCCGAATATTTATGCCGGCTAATCTCGGAAATAAGAGAAAACATAACTCAGTACAGTCAGGGATTATATTCTGGCAATTCAAAAAGGTTCTGGCTTAGACCAAAATATTATAAATAAAATAACAACAAGTTATTCTCCAGAATTTAATACTGATCGCTACGTATCAGGCCCCGAGGAAACCATTTTGGTCCTACAAGTCAGATTTTCCCTGTTTCATTCTTTGAGAAATGTTTTAGTATCATTTTTTCTTAAATTTCCCCCTGTGTCACGCAGACAAAACTTGTATTTTCCCAACAAGTGGCCAATTAGCCCATTGCAGTTTATTCATATAGTTTCTGTGTGCATGATATGCACGTGCACCTGCACAAGGTAATTGAAAGTCATCATCTCGAGCTCCTTCTCTATGGAGGAATGCTACGAAAAGAAGCCAACTCGCCGGGACCAGACATAAATTTAGCCATAAAAGAGCATTTAAGATAAGCTTGCATTTATGGTCGTTAAAATTCAAAATGCCATTTAACCGGAGCCAGAAAGAAATAATAGCACAGCCAGAGGAGGAGGAAGGGAGCCAGCCAGCAGGGGAGGAGACACCGCGGGAGGTGATGCATAAAGCCAACTTGCAGCGGATGCGGCAAGTAAAAAACGCGAGCCATTTACCTAATACGCTAAATAACCAGAGCCACATTGGACCAGGTTCGGTTCGAGGATTGAAGCTGTGTCGCTCCCAGACATTCCCAGCATTTTATGTCCCCGCCCGCCACTCGCAAGCACAATCGCACACCGGCAAGCTTTGCGCTGCCAGTGATAGCGGTTTAGTGTCGTTGATGTTAATTTTTGTAGCCAGCCATAGGTGCGGGGACTGGGGATTGGCAGGTGGAAATCCCCGGCAGCGTCACACATCGCAGAAAACATCGTCATCAGGCAGGTCTCTCGAATCTGCTGACTTTTCGCTCGGCGCTACGCTCGATTGAGTGCACAATTTCATTAACCAAATGTATGTGCCTTCCAAGGGGGTCAGGTTGCTAGGAGATCGGGTGCCATGGGATCTGGGATGAAACCGGGAAGCCGGGAATCCGGGCCAATGCAGTTAGCTGGGTGTCGACAGCTGTGAGATGTGACCCATCACTCGAGGCATTTCACTCATCCTCTCACCGGTGATACACTCGCTGGAAAATAGGGCAGTGTGTTTATCCCGCAATGTTCACAGGTGAGAGAGGATAACATTCCAACAATGCATTGCTCTTTTAAGGAATATTCTTGGGGATATCCTGTGAAATTATTTACTTGCCTTGCTAACAATATCTAGGTAATTGATCTTACTCATTCTCCATATGGACTGAAAGCTCTTAAAATATAGTCCTCTGTAATTCCCCGAAAACATTTAAAAGTTTGTGGAAACTATACAAGTTTAAATAATGGTTTAAATTGTACGGACAAAAAAAAAAATACAAATGCATAATCAGGCATGCCAAAGATTGGTATATTTTTTGCGGCTTCTGCGGTCACATTGCGGAATCGTCTGGTAATTAGTTTCCAGGTCCGAATCCGGGTCCGGGACTGGGTTCGTCGACCTGTCACTCACTCGACGGGGCCCAGACGTACAAAAACTTCTGTCGCCGCCCGACTGGGCCGAGTTGATATCCCACAAAAGTGTGCCACACTCCCTGAATGCCTTTGAAGTGCTCCTCTGTGAATGTGAGTGCGAATGTGAATGCGAGTGCGTTATTCATGTCGGCAATGGCTATGGTGTTTTGTGGCTTTTGGCATGCCACAAAAGTTATGCACTTTGCAAATTTATGCTCTGCCTGGGCCTTGCTCTTCCTTAAATGCACTTTTTGGCAGGGCAGGCCAAAGTTCGTGGCAATTGAAAAGTTGCCTTGGCCGGGGCCAATAACTTTTTAAACGCCTTGGCAGGCGCAATTTCGGTTGGAAGTCTTCAAAGTACATGTGTCCAAAATAAATAATCTTGGGCCCCGGCCCAGCCCGGCTCAATTGTCTGTGCGCCAGGCGGCTCCCTGCTCTCCAGTGTGTGAATCAACACCATTTGTCGTTTGTCAAGTGACAATTGAATGCAATGACTTTTGCCAAATTGATTCCCGACAACAGAGCAGCAGCAGAAGCAGCAAAAGCAACATCAGCATCAGAGAAGGCGACAATGAATTCGACTATCGAATGCAGGACACTTCTCGAGAAGGGATCCTCCAGATGCGAGTATTTATGTGTGTCGTCTAGATGCTGGTCGCATCTGTGTGAATGGGTTTCGTTTCATTTCATCGCAGTGGCTTTCGTTTCGTTCGCTTAGCCTTCACTTCTAGCGAAATAAATGGCATATTAAGTATACGCTCAGTGGCACCTGCGACGCGGCGCCAAACAAACACCGAATGCGCATCGATTCTATGCTAAATATATATTGATGCAAACTGGATAATCATATTAAAAGGAAATGGATGGCCGGATCTAAAATGGAACAAATTCGAGGAAGTGAATGATTATAAATATCAGGGAAAGTAATATTGCAACATGATATATCTACTTTTGGAGCTTACTTTTCTCCAGTGACGTCAAGGCCTTGAAGATATTAAATCAGGCATTAAAGGGCTGGTATTTGTTGGCTCCCTTAACTTAAAATTATATCTTCAAATAATTTAAATAATTTTAATTATTTAAAGTGTTAAATCTGGGTCAATTCATTCAGTTACCCCCAGAAACCGCATAATATTTCCCCTCATTTTAATGTCTTAAATCATCAACTATGAAAGTAGCTTAATTTGCATTTTCTCTGCGAAAACCGAATCTCCTCGCTCCTTTGCACTTGAAACTTTCGTAATGAAGTTAAAGATTCTTGGGGATTTTCAGGGAAAGCCAGCACCCAGGAAGTTGCAATTGTCTGTCCTCTGCCGGCACTTGAGAGTTAGTTTACCATAACCATTTCATTAGGGGCATATCATGTGGCCATTGAAGGTTGGCCAGGACCTCGGCAAACACCTTAAGATTTCGAGTCAACACCGGCAGCTCAAATGGCAAGCTGCAACCTTAAGATTCCCCGAGTTGCGACCTTCAAGCAGCCACTTGGCAGTTGCCAACTCGTCATTACGGGTTGCATAAATATTTACAAGGTACATAGAACGCACACACACATGTCAGTGCACTCTGAGAAATAATTTCAAAAATTATAAATGAAATTAAATTATGTGATTCTTCCTTAAATACTTTAAGTAGGATATTAACCTAAGAGCACAGCTTATAACTCCTTAACATATTTTTTAATTTAATTAAAAATGTAGTAATAATTTCTCAGAGTGTCGTGTAAGTGGGGGAATAAGCAAAGGTGGATGCAACGAGAGGGTGGCAGGCACGTGGGCTCATAAATTGAGCCAGTTGCAAGGCGTTCGGGCCAAACACAAATACGAGCGCAAACATCGCCTGACATCGACACTGACGTCTCAACGCTTGGATGAAGCCCCCACTCGGGCCTGCTCCACTCCTTGGAGAGGAGATTTCTCCGCTCCCTGCCCCTGGCAGACTTGCCCCCCAGTTGTTTAATCGCGTTAATTGCGAGCAGCTTGTTACCTTGGCCAACTACGAAAATTCGTCGCTGTTTAATTGCCGGCACACTGGCTGAGTGGAAAAGTTCGGGCAGTCGCAGTCAGTCGACTGTCTATTTTCGGCGGCATCTTGAGGCGTAATTGGTGGCGTAATTTCCATCGACTTCTTGACTTTGTCGCGGTTTTTAATTGCACATGTGCTGTTGCTGCTGCTGCTGCCCTCGGAAAAGTCACGGGTTATTAATTAATTTGCGGTCGGTCTGTAGAGGTGTGCGAAGGCACTTTGCTCGGGCTCAGATTGACATAAATTATTTAAATCGAAATTATTCTGTTTACTTTCCATTACGCGGCCTTCAGCTTTAAGTGGCCTGGGTGTGTCAGGTCACTGAGGAAAATCTCCAAAGTTTAAGAGACTTAAATATTTTATTCTAAATAAAGAGAATTATGTTTTCCTCTAGCGAATATGACAGCCCAGAAATATTCGGCGAAAGACTATGTTTTGCATTAAAAACTTATTTTTCTCTATTTAAAATATCTCTCAGTGTCCCTGCTTGAGTTGGAGTTTAAGTTTGAGCTCAAGTGGCCGCGACATTAACGAGAGTTGACAGGCAGCATTTGCGCTGTGCCATCGTCCCCAGCCCCTCATTAACTTCGCCTGGCCCGCGGCTCAAGGACCAGCCACACCCACTCGCACTCCCCAGTCTCCAACCAGCCAAACCACGTCCACTTATTGTTAATCCTCGGCGGCCTAATGTTCAAATGTTGGAAAATTGAGCCGACAGCCACGGCTGGCTGGCAAAAGTGAAAATAAAGCAGCGGAGAACAAGGAACTCGGAACACGACAGGGAAACAGGGAAAAAGAACGCAACTTTTGAGTGATGCTTGCAGGACGATAAGCACCACCAGCTTACCAGATCTCGAATCCGACTCGGTGGCGATGTTCTGGGAAAGGCTTTGCCACCGCCACCACTCACTGTACTGCATGCAATTAGAAATAATAATTATTATCTTATTATTTGGAGTAAATAAATTTAGGAAACGTACGCGGTATAAGTATCAGAATTATTCATTAATAGATAGATTTACTTATGTTACAAAATATATTTAAAAATGTTATTTTAGAAATATGATAGTTAAATATGATAGTTAAAAATGTTTTATATAAACCATTAACTCAAATCAAAGCAAAAAACCTTTAAAATCCTAAAAGTACTCTCTGATCTTCTTTAATATTTCCTCTAAAAACTTTTCCTGTTCCCTTCAAGCACTTCCTGCACTTCCTAATCCAGAATCCATGCTGCACAGTGTTATTAGAGCAAGTAAATGGGGTTCTGTTGGGCGGTTAGCTGGGGGTTAGTGGGGTTGGAGGTCGCGGGGTCAGCGGGGCTTGTGCCGCGGCTTTTGCCTTCGTCCAGGACAAGAGCGCACAAAAGTTTGTTTGTTCATTTGATGGTAATTATTGTAAATGGCAGCAGCGGCGGTGGCGCAGGTGGTAGTGGGAGTTTGTCGGCTCTTTGATAAAAATGAGCCAGCAACGGGTCCCCAAGGTCCACGAGGAGGACGTCGCGGAGGAGTACTGAGAGCGAAAGCGCTTTGGGCGCTGATTGAGCAACCAAATAAATGCGCCAAACTTTGACAATGGCTGATGTTGTTGATAATAGCATAAGGATGATGTCCCGCTTCCACCGCCGCTCCTGCCGGAAGCCGCCGATGATGGTAATGATGATGATGATGCTGCTGCCTGCCCCCCGCCGTCGCTGCACGGTGTTTATGGCAGAGCTGAGCTGGGCTGAGGCTGTGCCCAGCGGCCAAAATGTGAAAAGTTGTCGCGCCACCAACTAGTTAATGGCATTTGTGTGTTGCCTTCGTCCCAGCGAAGTCTGCAGCGTTCTGCCGTTCCTGTCTGTCTCAGATTCAGGTTGAACACTTGATTTTTATAACAGAAAATTAATGAAAAATCAAATGTAAACGAGTAAGAAAGCTAAGGTATTTGAACTCTTGTTATATCTAAAAATTTAAAGCAAAAACTCTTCTCTTTCCTTTAAACTTGAATCGCCTTCAGCCAAGTGTCCATTTTAATTAGATTATTTCACGTAAAGTGCTGAAGCCTTGACAATGTCTTGGGCATATGTGAGGAAAATGCAATAATAATGCCATAATTTAATAAGCAAATAAATTAATAGATTGACCACACACAAAACACACACCCACTCACCGAGCACACCCACACTCCTCCGCAAATTGCCATTGATTGGTCCCCTGCCATCGATGAACTGGTGGCCCAGGAAAAAGGAAATATTTTTCTAATTTTGCGAACATGCCCCGGGCGAGACACAAACAGACAACAACTTTTCCAGAGGACAAGCGGAGGCGAAGGCGGAGGCGGAGTACATATGCAAAGTAAGAAGCTGGAAAATCATGTTAGCATCTTGCATTATGGCCATGCAAGAGCTGAACGGAAAACTCATTCAATTTTCGTTGCAAAATAAGAGAATAAAGAAATCTTTCACTGGACATTATAATTTTATAAGAAAATTGCAATGTACTTCGCTTGGCCGTAAAGGAGAATAAGGCAGGATATCGAGGGCCGTTGAGGCTGCCAAAGGTAGGCCAAAAGGGGTTAAGGGAGAAAATAAAGACAGAGGAGGAGCAGGAGCAGGAAAAATGGCAGACTGTCGAAATGGAAAATGGCTGGAATCACCAGAAATCGCCGGGAATCGGGGTTGATGTGTGCTCTCCCAGTGTCAGTTTTATGGTTTTATATTTCCATTTCCGCCCGCCCTCGCTCATAAATGTAATATACGACTTCCGCCGCTCTCGGCTCTCGAAATTTTCTACTAAATGCAAAGCCCACTTTGAAGGTGAAATGAAAGTTTCAGCGGTCATTGCATCGTAGTTGGCCAACACCCACCGCCATTATGGCATTGTCAGCTCAGCTTAGAGCACAGTTGGCCAGAAAGCCAGACACATCATTTTGGCTTAGCCAGTAAATGCCCCACCGAATGCGTGCATGTTCAGGTGCTTTTTTCGGGAGTTTGTTGTCCTCGGCGAGTGCATTGTTATCCGCATTTCATTTTCCGAGCTATTGGCTTTTGTGAGGGTCTCAGTTTCGTTTTTTGTAATTTTCTCCCCCTTTTTTGGTGGTGGTCAGACATCAAGACTAGTTAAGAAAGCAACCTAAGCTTTAGCTTCAATGACAAGCACTTCTTTGGGTCTTAGTGCAAGTGATTTGTTCGAATGGTTAAGTTCAGCCAACTGAATAAAATACCATTAAAAAAATGCAACTAGTTAAAGTAAATTATATTATTTTATGCCCTTGACATGCAGATAAAAGCGGAATAAATGGTTGACTAATTAGTTGTCGCATTATCAAAATTGTTAGTTTACAACCAAGTTGACATATTTGCGCCAATTACAGATTATTCAGATAATTCATTTATATATTTTCAAGTAAAAAAAAAGAGAAAAAGAACGATACAGCTTAGGTAGATTAAATAAAACTTTGGAATAAATTACTAAATATACAAACTTTAAATGTTAAATTCAAGTAAAATATAATCACTAAGTATCTAACCATATATCTGCTGCCATTATTATTAAAGTGCAAAAAAGTGGTCACAAATCATGCGGAATAATTAGTGGAATTATTGGAGCTAAAGATAATTAAAAAATTATCTATGTTAATCCGTGTGAATTAAATAAAATAAATGGGCTTAAATAACGATGACGTTTTTTTTCACACCTGACGGCGGGAGTCCCGAGTCTAGTCGTCTTTCCATCCCATTTCCACCCACTGGCCAAGTGGAAAAGGGCAAGTTTTTAATCTGATAAACATCGCCAGCATCCGAACACGAAATTAAATTAAAACTTTTTTCTTTTCGGGGGACGCAAACAGAGAAATCGAATTGGCCATAGGAAATGGGAAGGGGCTGCCCAAAGGAAGGGGAGCCTGAGTCCAAATCCGAGTCCAAATTCGAATCCGGGAAGCAAATAAATGTATTAAATCAATACAAGTTACCCAAGGAGAAGCGGACTTGGGATGAAGGACTCGCCGAATCAAAAGTGATAAATCTAAACTGGACGTGTGCGTGTGTGTGCGAGTGTGAGTGCGAGTGTGCCCAACACTTACAGAAATTGAAAACGGAGAAAGGCTGCCGAAGGAATCCCGTGTACTTCGGGCCAAGCGATTGCTCCTTTGAGCTGCCGAAACTATAAATTTTATTTCCGTTGAGGGGCTGCCAATTCGAATGACACTTTAATTTAAATTCGCTCAAACGCTGGCCACGCACCCAGTGACAATCAAAGGGAGCCACCAGCCGCCACCCTGTCCACATCCGCAGCCGGTTTTTTGGGGGCCCTTCCATTGAGCAAGTTGTCAAATTGTTTGAATTTATTTATTGACTTGGTGGAGCGGCATTTGCATTCCAGTCGAGAGACTTTTGACTCACTGCCTCGATGGCGAGGGTGCCTCTTGCAGCGCCAGCGGCAGCGGATGTGTAAGCTCACGCTCCCTGGCTTCTTTTCAGTGTCCTTTCCTCGGGTCCCTTTTTGCCTTCGCCTCTCCCAGGGTGTGGATAATGAAAGTCGCAGGACTGCAGTTGATCCTGCGGGAAAGGGGGCTCGCCAGGATTGTGCCTGAAAGTGACAGTGGTCCAGAGAATGGTATATATTTTAAATATAACCAAAATAAGTATAATCTCTGTTCTGGATACGGGAAAAACTATTCTATTTTATTTAATTCCTCTTTCGAGACCTTTCTGTGAGCTCTGTGCCTTTTTTAAAATATTAAATAGGCTTCCTTGAAAATAAATGCAACCTTATTAATTTTTAACCATTTCCAAATGGAGCTCTTGGCTTTCAATAAATGAATAAAGACTCCAATTTGATGGATTGTGTCTAAAAAATCAATCAAAGTTAATTCCCATTGGGAAAGACCTGTATATATAATTTAAGTTAATTATAAATTCCACTTGGAAACCAAATTTTAATGGCAACTTTCATGCCTTGCAACTAGCTAAGCAGCCACGCGATTTATAGCATACTTTCGTGCACTCTGACCAAAGTATAGCAAACTGATTTTCCAACGATTTTCCACTGTATTGAATGGCAAGCGGAAAAACGTACACAGATACAACTGAAAGGAAAGAAAGGGTAATGTGTGTGTGCGACTGCGTGTGTAATCATATGTAGGCATGTGTGTAAGGGCGAACCTTTTAACTTTATCTCGCATGCAGCGAATTCGACGAGTGTGTGTGTGTGTGTGGGGGCTTTCCCGTTAAGTAAGACTCGCCGCTGGCATTTGTGTGTGTGTCACGCACGTCTCACTTGGCCACAGAACTGTGTTGGTGTGAGTTCCAGTTGACTATTTAATAAATCCCAGTTTTGTGGTCAGCATACCAAATTAATGCGATTTACTTGGCCAACACACACACACAGAGGAAGGGAAAGTGTTACCAATAACGAAAGAAAGAAAGAAAGGAAAATTCATTTAATTTATTCTAAAGATTAGCTATTCATTTCACTGTTTTGCCCCCGAAAAGTGCTCAGCTCCGCCGTCGAAGGAGAATTGTTACACCCTGCGGACGCGGCGGCGGCAAGTGCGGAATTTAAATTTGTCCTGGCCAGTTAGCAGGTGTGTGGGTGTGTGTCTCCGTGCGAGTGTGTGTGTGCGTGGGTTCGAGGATGGGCAGGAATAAAACTTGGCAACTTCTTCCTGGCACGTGTTTGACTTATGCGCAGGACAAGTACCAAAGTTTAAACTTTCTCCAACCGAACGCAGCTGAACAAACATGAATCAGGTATTGGACTAGATGTTACCTTCAAAAGATTTAAATTAATGAAAATATATTATATATTTAAAATTAAAAGACAGAAAGGCAGAATAAAAATGCTAACTAAAATTAGTAAAATTAGTAACCCTTTGGACATCAACTATGTACCTTTGCTCAACGACTCTATAAACTCCCTGGGCACAACGTCTACAGGGTATCCGCAGCAGTCTCAGATTCGGGAATCACAATGCACAATGGCAGAATGGAAAAAAGTTTTTTCGAGTACAATGCCGGCACCGGACACTAATGCCCGGCAAGTGGCCAAATCGGGTCGGGTCAGGTCAGGGAACTGCCGACAGTTGGCCGAAATCGTGGCCCATATGCCAGCATAATTTCTGGAGTGGGAGAATGGCGCAGAAGAAAGGGACTCTCTGCGGACACTCGCAACATCCAGAAATTATGCTAATTTCCTGGAATTCCTTACACATTTATATTATTTATTGTTTTCCTTTTTTTCGGAGCTCCTTCTTCTTTTCTATTCTCCTCGAGTTGAAAAGAAGTATTCAAAAGTATTTAGAGTCTTGACAGTTTTTTGTTTGCTCTTGTTTCTTGAGGGGAATTAGGGGAATGGGGGATGGTGTGGCAAGATTTTCGAACTTTTTGTGACTTTCATTTATACTTTGCGGAGGGGAACGCGTAATAATTCAACTCTGAAATAATAATCTGCGACTGATAAAAGTAAAGACCCTTAATGATTTCCTTATAAATTGAGAGATACTTGGCCCATCATCAAATGTTAAAGTTATATTAATACTTCGATTGTGGATTAATTAATTACCTCAATTTATGCCGTAGTACGTTTTCTTCTTACAAGTTGCAGGCTCCTTTAAAATGCAAATCCAGATCCGTAAAGCCGATTAAGTGATTGAAAATTACGCAATTAACGACTCAATGATTTCGAAATAACATATATTCTTAAAGCTAGTTAATTAACTAGCCAGTGTGTCCATCACCTATCAAGTGCTCATATTTCAGCCGGATAGAGAAAAGCAATCTCGTGTCTCATCAAGCAGCTCAACCGTTTCGCAATCAGGCTGCGGCTACGGCTACGGCTTTGCCACTCAACTAAGCTGTCTACGAGAAGGACTTTGGACCAGGACGAGACAAGGCCACCGAAGGCAGCAAAACAAATCAATTAAAATAATACTGGCACACACACACTCACACGCCAACATACAGACAAAGAAGGCCAAGACAGCTCGCAGCTTAGGCTAAAGTCCACTTCAGTCAAACTATTACATAATTAAATCACAGCGGCGCACGCACGCTCGTACATATACTCATAATAAATGGAGGATTATGTTAATCAAGCGGAAAAACAGACACGCAACCAAAGAGAGAATAGCAAAATAAATGAATGAATAAATGAAAGATTTTATTAATGGTTTATTTCGCCAGCCTCTCGCCTGCCGTCGCCCAAGAGTCACAGAAAAAGTTTCAAAAAAGTCTAAAAAATAAGTGGACGCAGCCGGATAAAAAGCACAAAAAAGTTATAAGCATTTAGCTTTGTTTTCTTCCGTTGCTTAAATAACTCATTAAATTAAGTGTACCGAACAATCAATCAAGTCGCATTTAGTTTTGTCGGCCAGAACAACGATAATGAAATCCAAAGATTTCGAAGTTCTCCTCCTCACAAGGACCTGTGTTTTTCTTAAGAATTTCGCTTCTTACTGACAAATTTAAGAATTTTTTCGCAAGGATGTTTAAACTGCTGAAATATTTGCTGTCTTGTATGTATTTTTTTTTTTTTTGGGGAAAATGCCGTCGTCACTTGGGAAATTCTTATTCAGCTCCAACTCTGTCGTAAACATGACAGGCTTCAGACAATTATGTTCAGAAACTAATACTTTTCTATGGATTAGGATGTGATTTAGTGATTTAGTATTGTATAAGAAATCATATTCTAATAGAATATCCTAAAAGACAACTCACAGTAAATAGTACAAAATATTTAAAAACAGAATTATAATATTAATTATTAAAATCAAACTTCATGGGCATTCAACATTCGGCTTGTAGAATACTTTTAAATGATTTCCCCATCACTAGGGTCAGTGAGACTGCGGGACTGAGCCACTCGAACATTTTTGACAACCGCCAGTCGGCACTTGAGGTCCTGAAGCAGACCGAGAGCAGACCTTGGGGCCTGAGACCGAATGGCTCATGCATGCAGTGCAGCTGGGCGCTCGGGGTGGCCCAAAAATGCGCATAAAAACTAGCTCATTTTTCCAGATATTTCCTAAACAGTTCTTCCCACACAGAAAAAATATTATCTCTTGAAATTAACACTAATTTTTCCTTATATTTATATAATATCCTATTTAAATCAGTTAAAAAAGTTTGTTATACTTAATAAATAATAATATTAGAAAAAATATATTATTATTATTAAACTATGGTATTCGAAAGTACTGTATCCCAGTTTATTTTGGTTCCGTGCACACAGATCCTTAGATCCACCGCCCTCTAACTCATATGGCTGTCGCGAGGATGTCGGGCTATCCGGCTCGTCTCATAAGCAGTTGCAAGTTATTGGCATAAGATTTCCCCCGACATCACTTCCTGCTGAAAATTCAAGGCGAGCGACGGCACCGGCGGCGGCGGCAACATACATAGTTTTGGTCCTGCGTCACAGGGATACACACGCCGAAACACAGGCAACAAATATGCGAAACAAATGTTTGCCTTGTGCCTGCATTTTTAGCAACATATTTTTATAAAAATAATGTGTTGCAGCGCAACAATTTGGGGGGCCTTGCTTTCGCTTTACTTTCGTTAAGCATCAAGTTTAGTTTAGTTTATAAACGCCGGCAAATAGTTGCCCATGGTCCGTGCTCGGTGATTTTTCAGCAAACTTATTTACTGGCCAAATAGTTGCACTCGTTATAAAGTTAGTTGCTCGAGTGCCAAATAAAATGCCATACCATGCACTGCTTTCTTTTTCAGACATTTTACGTTGCTAACTCTCTGTAAATTTTTTTCTTTCTTTTTTGTTTTTACTTTTATTTTTTGTGCATTCTGTATTCTGTTAAATATTTTGCGACTTTGTGGCCTGTGTTGACTTTGAGTGCAGAGAACGCCTGCAAATAAACATATTTCTGAACGAGTTGAGCCCTGCGGTTCAGTTCTCAAACATCCTTGTTTCGTTAAGAGGTGGAGTGACAGTAAAAAGTTGAGAAGAACAGGTACTTAGACTGAACACGATTAATTAACATAAATTATTATTAATTTTATTTTATTAACATAAATTATTAAGCCCGTAAATGTATATATATTTTCCTAATAACTCACGGTCTACAAATTCATTTTGACATAACTCTTTCACCACTTAAATTATTATTTAAAATTTATCATTTATTTGTTGCAAATACCTATGGAAATTCCCAGCAAGTTGAGTTGTACAAGGCAACATTGAAAATATCCTAGAAAATTTGTCTTCTTGTTTTTATTTTTTCATTGTAAACTTATTTGAAGTTGAAGTTACGTTGAAAGATTGTCTTTTTGTTTGGGATCATGGAACACCTCAATCCGGCCCTGAGGGGGTTTGGGATATATGACGGCCTTCTGCTCCATTGGCTTGGTGGGTATATTAATGGTGAATATCTTATGTAGCATGGCTGGAGCCTTTTTATCATCGACAGCTATGCGAGGTGGAGCCGTTCTAGGCCAGATAGGGATTCTTTTGCCTTCCCCTGGCTTAGCGGTACCTGTGCCCACAGGAGGCGTCTTCTTTCCAGGAATGTCCTGTAGCGTCCTGTCTGCCGGCTTGTAGGCATAGCGACTTGTGATTACTGGCCCCGTTTTGGCCTTATTTGTGCACGGCGGGACAGGAACCGGCGGCTTTGATGAACGAACACGGGGCGAACTTACGCTCGAGCTCCTGAATGACAAGTTCATCTCGGAACCAGTATCTTCCGAACCAGTACCTCCCCAGTCACTGGACAAATCAGATTTGGATCTAAGAAGCGGCGGTGGCAGTTTTATGTCCTCCGTCGTAAACATCCTCATCAGGCAGCCCAGGAATGCAGGGTCATAAAAGGATTTTATATCCACCCCAACCTCGCGGATGTGCAATTTCTCGATGGTAAGCGTCTCGTTCTCCACTTCTATCCACATGGTAGTTTCAGTCTCAAAAAGAATTCCCTATGTAGTTTCCCAGCAAATTTCGAGAGAAAAGCTTTCGAGGATGTTTCTGCGCTTCGGGCGGTGGGCC
Organism: Drosophila tani; assembly: GCA_008042535.1. Taxonomy (NCBI): domain Eukaryota; kingdom Metazoa; phylum Arthropoda; class Insecta; order Diptera; family Drosophilidae; genus Drosophila; species Drosophila tani. The sequence continues at coordinate 157,128 of VNJO01000539.1, forward strand.
AACGGGGCTCCGTTGAATTTTTTTGGAAATCATGAGATCATGCAAGGTGAAGGAAGCCGCGGAGGATGATGACGATAATGACGACAATGATGTGTTTGAGCTGGAAGAGGACAACGGAGCTTGTGTTGTACTCTCTCGATTGCGGGCTTTAATGAGTTTATCAAAGTCAACGCATGTGGAGCCCTCGGATCGTGGTGTTTTTGGCCCAACCAGAGTCTCGGTGTCTGTGGCATTATTGACGTAATTATTGCGATTATTGTCGTAAGTCCATGTGGAGTTCTTGGCTCGTGGTGTTTCTGGCCCGACCAGAGTCTCAGTATCTGTGGCGTAAGCCCATGTGGAGTCCTTGGCTCGTGGTGCTTCTGGCCCAACCAGAGTCTCGGTATCTGTGGCGTAAGACCATGTGGAGTCCTCGGATCGTCGTGTTTCAGGCCCGACCAGAGTCTCGGTGTCTGTGGGGTCATCCTCAAACACACCGCGTCCTCTCTGAGCTTGTGGGTCAAACCGAAAAGTTCCTGTACTCTTTTGAATGCGGTCTTTAGTGAGTTTATTGACGTTAAACCATGTGGAGTCTGGCCCGACCAGAGTCTCGGTATCTGTATCCTCTGCCGTCACAAAGCGATTCTTGGCGTAAACGCTTGTAGAGTCCTTGGCTCGTGGTGTTTCTGGCCCAACCAGAGTCTCAGTATCTGTGGATGAGGATGTTTACGACGGAGGACATAAAACTGCCACCGCCGCTTCTTAGATCCAAATCTGATTTGTCCAGTGACTGGGGAGGTACTGGTTCGGAAGATACTGGTTCCGAGATGAACTTGTCATTCAGGAGCTCGAGCGTAAGTTCGCCCCGTGTTCGTTCATCAAAGCCGCCGGTTCCTGTCCCGCCGTGCACAAATAAGGCCAAAACGGGGCCAGTAATCACAAGTCGCTATGCCTACAAGCCGGCAGACAGGACGCTACAGGACATTCCTGGAAAGAAGACGCCTCCTGTGGGCACAGGTACCGCTAAGCCAGGGGAAGGCAAAAGAATCCCTATCTGGCCTAGAACGGC